>ML779953.1:142961-162271 GCA_009831015.1 Picea engelmannii
TACCCTTGCTTGAAAGTCTACAAATCATTTCAGTTATCAGTTCTCATCTTCTAACTTCATACTTTGGGGGGCAATCTGTTACACATCAACATTACTCGCTTTGATAAGTGTCGCATGTTTCTCACAAGTGTCACAAGTGTCAAGCAAAGCATGCTGCCATGATACCCATGTCATACTTATAACGACATTAAGAAGACACTTAAAATGCCTCAAACACTTGATTTGAAGGAAGAGGAATGGTTAAATGGAGTTAAGTACTCTTGCCACCTGAAAGAAGCATTCAATCTAAGGTTTTAGAAGAGAGCGCTCCCCTATAACACTCTTAGGAGCACTGGCGCTCCCCTATAAAGTGCTAGGGAGCGTTATAACACCAAACAACCCTTCTGAAGGAGCACTATGCATTTCAAGAGTGCTGGCACCCCCCTAAAGCCTACTAGGGAGCGCTATAGCGCTCTGATGGCCTTTTTGAGGGAGCGTTACCTATTCCAGGAAGATATTGATCTGTTGAGGAGAATAAGGGGAAGATCTTTCAATCTTGGAAGGCAGTTGCATTCAAACTCCTGGTTCAACCATGATCTTAGGGAAGATCCCTGACTCAAGGAGGAAAATCCTCATCTTACCCTAAAGATACCTCAAGATGTTAGGCCTCTCTAAACCTATATAAGCAGGCTCTATGATGGTGAAAGGGGAGGAAGAATTGGAAGCATGAAACCTATGATCTCATAGGAAACATACAGTGAACTGGAAAGGGAGAATCACACCAAACTTATGATCTTATAAGTGGTGTTGGAACATAGATATTTTGGAAGAAAGAGACCTATGATCTCATAGGGAGAAATCAGTGAAGCTATCGTCATTCAGATCGTGGATCTTTTGAGCAAGGGGTAGACAAGGAGGACTTGGTAGAACTGTTGCATTCCATCTACGATTGTAAGCAATGTTTTGTCCTCATTAATATAATTTGCTTGGCCCGTTTCTTTCTAATTCATGTTCAATCTCACATGAATTTGTCTCTTTAGTAGATAGATCTATTTCAGACTAATCTTGATAGAGTAGGAAGCGGTCGTACTTTGTTTTTCCACAGGATCCATCGAGGAGCGAAAGATTGTAGCTCAACTCGGAGCGTGCAGGGACAAACACCGATAAAAGGTACTTCTTTTCTCCTTCCTCCTCACATACTAGTCCACCTAGATCTAAAAGGAAGTCAGTGACCATGATAAACACTTTCTGTCTTAGAGTTAAGAGTCTATCTCTTTGAGGAGATCTACCTGTTCGTAGGGAGATTTTCCTTCAACATCATCTTCCTCCAAGGATAGCACACCAACAATAGTTGATTAGATAGTCCAAACCCTAGCCAAGAGATAGTCCAAGCCAACACTGAAAACTGGTTGATGCAGCAGCTGCACCTGCAACTCTCCTCCACATGTGTGCACCAAACTGGGAACTGCAGTGCGCACCAGTTTCTTCTCTGCAATTATGAGATGTGTCAAATGAGAACTAACACCCTGTATTTATAGTGGTTCTGTCAGATTTGTTGGGGCCAACTTCTCCTTCTGGGTACATGTCTGTTCAGTTTATTATTATTATTTTTGGCTGACTTCTTCTCTTGGAGGCTAATAACCTAATATAAATTATCTTCTTGAGCCGACAAGACTTCTAGGGTTATTAGCCAATTCATTAGGGTTTTCTCTTGCTTTCTGGAGTCTTCTATTCTCGTCAGGTTTACATGTGGAGGTAAATACCTCCCGCAGCTACCATAATATTAACACACTAGAGGAGAACCAATGTTCCATAGTGGTGGTATAGAGTGATCTGGACACACACCAACAGTTACAGGAGTGAACCACCACCTAGTCTAGTCTCTCAGGCAGTTACAGGAGTGAACTGCCACCTAGCCGAGTTAACTAGTCAACTAGTCTTCAGTTAACTGATTGAATAGAGAGTAGTGAGGAGTAGATCAGGGAATCAAGGGTACTGCACTAGTCTGGTGATGATCCCAAGGAAAGTGCGCATTAGATGGTGATGATCCCAATGTTGCATGGTGACAAAACCAATGCAGCATCTAAACTCAACTCAACTAGTCAAACTAAAGTGTCAACTAAAAGAGGATATTCTCCCCTAAAATATAGGAGACTAGATAATAACTAATTATGACTAATAAACAAGGAAAAACCTTAGGAAAAAGAAATCCTAAGTGTGTGTGAAGTAACCCCAAGAAAGGCAACCCTCTGGAATGTAGTTGGAGCATTACACACTCCAAACATAAGTACTCAGTAAGCGTAAGTTCCCCATGGGCATGTAAACGTGGTTTTCTCTTGATCTATAGGGGTGATCTGTATATGATTGTAACCGCTAAACCCGTCGAGAAAAGAGAAATAATTTTTCCCTGCCAAACTATCCAAGACTTGATCAATGAATTGTAATGGGAAGTAATCTTTCAAAGTGGTCTTTTTCAGTTCTTTGTAGTCAACACAAATATGCCACTTGTCATTCTTAGTTATCACAGTAACCAAGGGAAAAACCCATTTACTGTCAAATATTGAGTAAATTAAATTTACGTCAAGGAGCTTCTAGAGCCCCCCCTTGACTATATCCTTCAGAGAAGGGCTCATCCTCTGTTGTGGTTGTCGAATAGGCCGGGAATCCTCCTCAAGATAAATGTGATGGGTACATAGATTAGGGTGGATCCCTTTCATGTCAGTATAGTCCCAAGAGAAGGAGGAATTGTGCTTTCTTAGTGTTTTGATGAGTTGCTTTTGCTAAGAGGAGTCTAGATTAGCATTGATATTCAAGGTTTTCCCAGGATGGATCTCAAAAACTATGCTTTGATCTTCAGAGATAACATTCATAGAAACCAATTCATCTAGTAATTGTGTTGGTTCAATTGGTGAATAGAATTACTAGAATTTATCCCCTAGGATATGTTCCAGAGTTGGGTGGTTGGCTATGTGAGGATGTGCTAGATATGTACAAATAAAATCGTCTTCAGTAGCCTGTTTAAATGTCGATTCTTGGTCAAGGGTAAATAGAGGTTGTGTGGGTTCCTCATCACTATCTTCGATCCAGGGGGATTTATCTAGGTTAGGGGAAGGTTTAACATGAGGGTAGAGGGTTAACTTTTTGGTTGAGTTCCCGTGGGAGATGGTCATATCTCCTGATTTGCAGTTGATATATGCGTCTGCAGTGGCCAACCAGGGTCTTCTCAAAATCAATGGGTATCCCCCTAGGATGGCCTTCGGTTGCAGGACCATCAATTCGGCTGGGTATTCCCATGAGTCTACATAAAAAATTATATCTTCCAGCATCCCTTCGGGTTTTACTGTGGATCTATATGTTAGTTGAAGGACTGTAGGGGTCAGTCAAAGACCAAGCACTTGAAGTTTTTCCATGGTTTCTTTGGTCATTATTTTTATGTCTGCCCCTAAGTCTACCAGAGTATTAGCGATGAAAGTGATATTAATGTTGACTTTGAAAACCAGACTTCATGGATCCATGTATTTGGCCATAAATACTTTTCCGAGCATTAGATCGGCTAGCTTCCCTATGACATGAACAATTTCTGGGTCTTTCTTTTTCCTTCCCAGTTTCCTTAGGAAGAGTTCTTGAACAAACTTAACATAGATCTAGACATCCTTAATATCTTGGAAAAGGGGAATCTTGACACATACATTTTGAAGTTCTCCTAAAAGGTCAAATTTTGGTTGTGTGGGGGACTTTTCTATATTTAACCTTTCCAAATAAGGTGGTTATGGGAGCGATTCCTGCTCATCGGAGTGTTTCTGAGTGATATTTTTTTTTTATTTAGAGGGGTTAGCATTTTGGTTGTCTAACTCGGGAGGATTCTCCTCATCATCCTATTCCTGGATGATGGGCGAGGTCTGATCCTGAACCACTCTTCTCGATCGTAGATGTATGTTCTGAAATTCCATAGGATAAATGACATATGTGGGAAATAAGGGTATTTCAGTGTTGCAAGTGGGATGAACTACTTTATTATTTGGATTTGGTATTGGTTGGGTCGCTAATTGCGTAGGTCTCGGAGGAGGTCTCTTTGTTGGTAGTTGTAGTTGTTGTTGATGTTGGATTGGAGGGTGTGGTTGAGGAGTGGACTATTGAAGAGTAGGCCCTCTCCAACCTTGTTGCCAAGGTTGGTTCTGCGTTTGGTGTTGCCATTGTTGCTAGAACATGGAAGCATACCAATTATGTTGCGCATATTGATACTGAGTATAGTATGGAGGAAATTGGGATTGCTATTGTGTCATGCCTAGTGCCTTGGGTGGCCATGGCCGTTTTTGGGCCACAAAACAAATTTGTTATGTTTCCCCCTGATAGACTGCCTTTAGATCAGACAGAGAAGGGAAACTCTTAGTATCGTGATTTTTCTCACAGATTCCAGATACCTCTACGTTATCTAAAGGACACTCCCTTAAGGGTGTTTTTTTTTACATCTAGAACAGAAGACGGCTAACGCTAGGTCAAATTCTTCTTTCTTTTTATTTTCTTGAAAAGTATCCAATTGGGAGCTCAGCAAAATAAGAATATCGGTCTTAAAAGTGTTCAACATGTTTCCTATTTTGGTTCTGGTAACTCCTCCTCCTGATGATTTTGTGACCCTAGAGGCTAGATCCTGGGGCCCTTTCCCAGACTTAGTAATGCCTCATGAATATTGTTTACACAGTTCACAGATATCGTCATAGGTCATCTGGGAGATATCCTCGGCCCCCATAAGATTTAATGCATCCATGCAATCATCCTTGATTCCTCTGAGAAAGATAATACGTAATGTTTCAGGATCAAGTGAGTTTTTCTTAGTCCTTTGCAGGCTATATTGAAACCTCTCTACATAATATTCAAGGGTTTCCTCCTCCTTCAGTGTCATTCTAAAACTTTCTTCTCGTATGTCCCTTACTTTGAAATAATCCTGGTATTTTTTAAGGAATATCGGCTTCATCTCGTCCCAGGTCCTAATGGAATTTCCTTCGAGCCCCATGAACCAGTGAGGAGATGATTCTTTCAAGGTGGCAGGAAATAGTTTGAAATTATGGGCATTAGAATAGTATTCATAGCTTCGGCAAAGGACATCAAACTCGAAGAGGAAGGTGTCAGGGTCCTCGCTGGGCAAACCACGAAAATTTGGTAGAGAAGAGGGTGGAATGTTTTTTATTTGAAGTATGCCCTCAGACTCCTGAATAGGAAATTCAAACGTGATTGGTTCTTTTTGTTTTGATGTTTCCATTTCTTCTCTCATGATTAAAATATTTTCTCCCCAAAAAGATTCTTCTAAGGAAACATAGTTTTCAGGTTCTTCAATAGGATTACTATGTTTTTCTGACTCAGATCCTTCAATGGGATGATATTGGTCTTGGGGAGATCCAGAGGAAGGAGTTTCTATGAATAAACCAACAATAGAGTCTATTTCGGGTGGTCCTTCCAGGTTATTGGATTCTACTTTTGAGTAATAGTGAGTATTGGGGGTTTTTGGAGGGTCTCCTTTTTCAACACTTTTACTGGCCTGGTATCAATGTCACGGGTGGTCCTTGCACCATGTCCATGAGGTTTCTTAGTGCCTCGAGTCATGCATCCTATGATGATTTCTAAGCAGAATATCCTGGGCAAGGGATACTGGAGGATAGTTGTCAACTCCCCAGGGGTTTCCCTTCAGCTTGGTATTGCTCCTACAATGATCCTAAGGAAAAATTCCTAATTCTTGAGTGCCTCCCCAACAATGGCGGAAAAATGATGAGGTAAAAATATGATTTCCAATTTATAAGTATTTCTTTTCGCTATGTCATTAATTTATCAACCCGAGATTCAATATACTTGCAAGGTACTCTGTGCAGTTTGCACAGAAAAGAGAACTCGTACCAATCTATTTGGGCAGAAGGAAAAATCAAACCTGAACTATGTGTAGGTAAGGGACTGAGTCACAATACTTCGACCCTTGGTTCTGTTGGTGGTATCTCTTGGGGTTAAGTTTTTGAACTCTCATAACCTTATCCCTTCATATGTTCACCTATCAAATTTCAAAGTACTATGATTATACAACACACACACACACACACACATATATACATATTCAAAATAAGATATCAGTTCTTACTCGTAAATTATTACTAAACTATTGCAACTAGATCAGATTTAGTAAGATTCATCAATTTCCCATTCATAGTCTTGTGAACCATATTAAAACAATGTTGCATCTAGAACATACACAACCAGATTCAACATAGAGCACTTAAAATAAACAAGAAGTCATAGCATAATCAATTATCTGTAATATGTAGTTCTAACGGTTATTGGTCATCATTCTCCAACAAGTTCCAAGGGCCATTATGCATCCTATATCCACTCTTTATCATACATTCAACTAAAAAGGAAAGAGACATAAACTAACAACCATGTATAAACTTAGAAGCAAAGAACTATATACTGAAAGGTAAATAACACAAGGTTGTACCTGTGAGTGGTCCCAGTCTCACTGGTAGGCCTGTGCTTCAACTCAAATTTAAGTTACCAACAAGAAATCCAAGTACCACTCATAAACAATGACCTTATATTAAAATATTAAGTTCGCAACAATGCTTTAACCAATTTTTCTCTCACACTCTTTAGACTCACTCAAGTGAGTGCACAGGTATATATACAATAAATAGTTCAAACAACTCTGAGTACAGAGCACCAATCTCCTAAAATTATCATAAAATAGTTAAAACAAACTAGATGCTTGTATCTGATGATTCGCTCTGCGCCATAGGTTTGGTATAAGAGCCAATAGTTTCTCAAGTCCTATGATCCATCTGTTAAACTGTTATGTACTTGTTCCCATTCATATTTCATCATGTGTTCGGAATGAATATGCTGAGTATCCCATTCAATGTCCACGGTTACTTATCCACAGCCTTGTGTTGATATTCCTTGGCGTTCAATTGAATATTAAATGCCATTCTTGCCACTTGTTTGAGTGCCAACTATTCATTTAAGGTATTCATATGGTATATTTCTCATTAAGGTTATAATGCTGGTATTATCTCAGTGTTGACTAATATCATATGCTTGAACTGATATAGATGTATAACATGCCAAATTATATATGTAAAATGTTCAAGTGTTGGAACCTTGTTGAATATAAGGTGTTGAGTTGTCAGGCTGAATATATCTTCTTAAAATACCTTCTTTTGAGAATAGAATATATCTTCTTAAAATACCTTCTTTTGAGAATATAATATATCTTCTTAAAATACCTTCTTTTGAGAATAGAATATATCTTCTTAAAATACCTTGAAAATATATCTTCTTAAAATGCCTTCCCTTGTAATTCTTCTTGTGTCTTCAAAATAAAATAACTTGGGACCTTGCACTCTATGACCTAAATTAGTTTTATTGAAAACCAAACACATATAATAATTCAAATATATTTTTAAAACTCATTCTAATCCTAGTCTATGAAAAGCAATTAAGATGATTATATGGAAATTGTAATACCTTAAATACAGATAGGACTTTATGGGAGATATATCTTTAGCAAATGGAAAAAGGAGGGAAAATGTATATGTATATACGATATAGGGGGACAAAAGGGTGCCAAAGTGGGGGTTCATCAAGTAACATCATATTTTTTACCTACTTAGAGAGGATCACATATTCAGTTGTGAAAACACCTCGCATATTCGAGGAAACAATAACAACATACAATGATATTGCACGATTTAGAGCCCACATGGACCATATGTACGTGCAGGCTAAGAAGGATCCAACGTGACAATGGTTACCCACCAATTATAGGTTGACAACAAAAGACATGAATTTTATAATCAATGACTTGGAGGAAGATTGGAAGAGTCTACCAGAAAAAAATAGGGCTCTTAGAAGAGGAGGATGAACAAGACAAGAGTTATGAGGAGTTGGCTGAAGACCAAGGCAAAGATCATATGAATGGAATAGAAGATCTTCCTGGCACATCGACGGTCCTCGAAGCAAGACTAAAAAGGAAGGATAAGGGGGAAGAGAAAACATGAGGGAAGTGCAAGAAAGTAAAGGCACAAAGGAAAACCCCATTTTACATATCAACTAATGATGATATGGACATAATTGGTTACCAAATATGGGATACCACAAAAGAGATATGGGAAGAAGCAACAAAAAAGAAAGAAGAACAAAAAAAGAAAGTGTAGGACCAGTTGGGAGTACTTCAACAGATGTTGGAAGCTGAAAACTTTATGAAGGAGCATAGTTCTGAGGAAGAACCGTCAACAGGGCCAAGGAGAGAAGCATAAAATGCGTAGCCGGCCCTAACACAGTTGATTTTAGGGAACCAAACCTTACAGATTGAGACAAACATGCTAGAGTTTCCAGTGGGTGAGTTGCATGAACAAGTAAATGCGCTAGGTCATCTGAAGATAGTCGTCTCAAGGACGTCCATGCAAAAGTTATAGGACTTGCAAGAAGGACTGGTGCAAGAAATCATAAACAAAGGAGAGGAAGAACAAAGGGAGTTAGAAAGAATAAGGGACGAACGAGCCTACTTACAAGAGAAGTATGACACAACACTGCAACATAAGAGGGAAGTTGAAGGTAGAGTAGAAGAGGCTTTGAAGAACAAAGATGAGGATGAGGAGAGATTCAATATGACATTAAAGGAAAAGTACGAGGCTGAGGGCATGGCACAGAAGACCCAAGCAACAGTCCAAAAGTTGTATAAGGAAATTCCAAAAGTTTCCCTAGAAGTTGAAGTGACTATAGAGGAACAAGTGAAAACGATTGGTGAATTCATTAAGGGATTTCGATCGCAGATAGAAGACTTAAAGATAAGGAGCATTCCAGGATTTCCATCATAGGTGCACGAAGGAATAAAGAGAACATAAACCATAACAATTGCGAACATCAAGAAGATTGAGGGAAAATGCACAAAACTTTGTGAGGAGAACGCGAAGGTATGGACATAGTTGATATAATACCGAGAGATGAATGCCGTAGAGGCCAACCTAAGAGAAGTGCAAGAACATGTATAGCAGGCAGTGGAAAGGGTGGCTACACTACCACCAGTAGTGTGCATGTCAACCATTTTGGCTTAGCGGAAGACACATGTAGAAGTGGAGAGAATGAGGGAACAACAAAAGATCCTACAATAGATACTGGGACCACTACGGGTAATTGGAGAGTTGGACACAGTGAACCGTAGGGTCAAGCAAGCAGTGATGGAAGTAGAGGAAAAAATTAAAAACTTAACCGCACAAGGAGCAGAGGAGATAACAACAACAGAGGCCGCAATCATCAAAGAGGTAAAGGGGGGAAATGTTGCATCTCAAAAATTCATTTCGGCATGGAAGAACAAGAAACAAGACTGAGTGGCTTGGGACAAGCCACATGTGAGTGTTGGGGGCATGTTGGACAAGCAGTCTTGAAAACAATTTTTGCAGTTTTAAGGAAAAATCCTAAGTATATGAAAAGTGTGCATAGGAAGAATAAAAGATAGAAAGTGCACAACTGAGGTGCATCTAACAGGAAAGTGTGCAGGAGGAAAGTGAATCAAAGGATGACAACGCGCAGTGTGAAGAATAAAGCTCAAAGAATAAAGCAAGGAAATAAAGCATAATAGGAGAATGACAACCCGCCATTCCAGAAATAGAAGAACAACAGAAAAGCAGCATGCAGGCTGAAAAGAAGAAGAAAGGCATCGAACAACCAGTTAACTAAGTTGGCCATGCACTGTAATACGATATTTTTGGGATGAATAAATTAGGGTTTTATCCCTAGCTTTTTGTATAAATATGTAACGGGTTGGGATATTAGGGGTTCTAGGTACTATTCTGATGAAGTTCAGTTATGATAAATTAGGTTATGTTATAGTCTAGTAATTTTTGATGGATACTGAGTTCCAGAGTTCTTGAATGTAGCAATCGATGGTTGAGAAGAATGAATAAATAAATGATAAAGAGATATTATGGAATCATGTGTTGTCTTTTTTCTTGTGTGTGATTATGAATACTATTTGCTTGCATCGTAGAATAGATTCGTATGATAGTTAAGTACGGTGCAAGGATTCATGACTGTAACAATAACAAATCTATACACTAAACTGGAATATGATAAGTATAGGAATCTGAATCATGATTAAGTTAATAACTAAACAAAACAGAGTTACATGCACAACATAATAAGGAAGAATGAATCGAATTTTTAGCTCCCATTTCCTTACTATTGCAGAAGCTTGGTTCTCGTAGTCCCCATAGATACCTCGGATGAGACGTCATCTACGCAAGTAGGTGATGCCAAAAGGGTCGGTGTCTTGTGGATTTTTTTGGTCTTAGCTAAACATAACCTTGGGTCTTACAACCCATGCATAGAAGAGCGCCAACACTAAGTATGAGACTTGGATTGGTTGTATGGATGAGAGAAAAATGTTTTCAATAATTATGATACGAATAACAAACCCGTGGTGAAGTGTTGACAAAATGGCTAAGTATCATGAAACAGACAGAGGGACGGATGAGTCGTGGTGAGAATCAAATAAGTTGGGTGAGTGAGTTGAACCCACAGTGACATATTAGAAAAATTTCATGAAGCAGACAGAGGGACGGACGAGTCGTGGTGAGAATCAAATAAGTCGGGTGAGTGAGATGAACCCGTGGTGAAACATGAGAAAAAGTTCTAAGTATGGTGTGAAATGAGGATCACGAAACATGATGGTGCATTTTGGTAACAAAAGAACTTTAGACTGGAATGAGAGTATCTGATGAACTCGTGAGAGACTCGAAATGATCTAAGTGTTGGTGCAAAATGGATATTGTGGAATGCAACGAGTGCATTTTGGATAAGGATGAACTTTGTACAAGGATGGAAATGACTCATGAACCCGTGACAAAACAAAAAGTCTTCTAAGTGTAGGAAAAATACAAAAGAAAATTTATGAAAGACTTATCACACTTTTGGGTCATCAACTAGCTCCAATTGTGTGACGATAACCCCATGTGGGTTTTCAAGAATCCATAATCTTGACCATTTGGCATGGATTCAATAAAAGAAAACAAAACAAATTTTTTGAAAATATGCACAGAGGAAAGAAAATTATGTACATAATTAGACTGCAAAATTTCAAGAGAAGAAATTTTTGAGATGTTTCCCGTTGACCAGAAACATTTGCACTGTCCCTTTCATATATTTTAACAGATAAGAATTGTATCCAAGAATTTTTTCTATAATATATGGACCAATCCACAATGCATCAAAATTTGTAAGGAGAGACGATTTTTCCTTGGCTTTGTTCCACAATAATACCAATTGTCCTTTTTGAAAATATTTTTTCGAGGTCCTTTGATCAAAATGCTTCTTAATAACCTGTTGTCTTTGAGTCATTTTCCTTGATGCTTCATTTCCTTTTTCTTCCAATTGTATCGATTGATCGTATCTTCTTTGCAGAGGAGTAATTTATTCTAAATATTCAAAGTTGATAGCATATGTCAGATCATTCAACTCCAAGTGAATGGACATTTTAGCTTATTTTCCATACACCAGTGTGTATGGTGATGATCCAGTTCTATCCTTTGGTGTAAGTCAGTTAGCCCATAATGCATCAATTAATTTCGTATGCCAATTCCGTTGGTTTACAACAATTGTCTTTTTTAGAATCTGGATCAAAGTTTTATTTGTTGATTCAAATAAACCATTTCCTTGGGGATAATAGTTTGATGATTTCCCCACCATGATACCAAATTCCCCACAAAATTTCTTGAACTTTGATCCTATGAATATTGACCCATTGTCAGTTAGAAACTTTTATGGCACCCCAAATCTTGACAAAATATTTTCTTTAAGGAAATTAATGAGCTCTTCAAAATCTACCATTTTGAGAGTTGCAGCCTCTTGCCACTTGGTGAAGTAACCAGTTGCAGTGAGGATGTATAAATGACCCTTGTTGGACTTTGGATTGATGATTTCATCAATTTACATAATCCTCTTCCTCTAATTGTTTTTAATGGCTTGATCTCAATGTCGTATTCTTGAATCTTGGCAAGCCAATTTGCCAATTTTCCTTCTCTAAATTGTCGATTTAACAACATCTTCACTAGAGAAGTTGGGATATAGGCTATGACATGGGATGAAAGAATATAAGTCCTGAAATGTGCCACCACTTTGACCAAGGAGAGAGTATGTTTCTCTATCTCTGAATATCTTAATTCATAGTCATGAAAAGTCTTACTCATGGAACTTATTGGAAGTCCCCCCCCCCCTTTAAATTTCTTTGTGAAAATATTGAAGCAATGGTTTCCTCTGAAGCAAAATAATATATTATGAAATCTTGATCAAATTTCGGGTTGACAAGCATGAGAGAAATAATGATTGCATGCTTGATCCTAGTAACAGTTGCTTGAATCTCATGATTACATTCAAACTTTTGATCTTTTTTCAATAGAAGATTAATGGGATTTACAATATTTGCATAATCTGGTACAAATCTCCGAACACAATTTTTCTTTCCAAATAAATATTGGACTCCCTTCTTTGATGTCGGGGGATTCAACTCGTTGATTGTCTTAATTATTTATGGATCAATATATCCCCTCCTTACTTACTATGTGCCCCAAAAGTTTTTTCTCTGATACAACAAATAGACACTTCTTTGGATTCAGAGATATGCCATACAATATACAATGTTCAAAGACTTCCCTCAAATGTTTGATATGTTCTTCTCTAATATTTGAGTGAATGGTCAAGTCATCTTGATAATCAACCATGTAATTTCCAATAAAATCTTTAAATACATGATCCATTGCTCATTGGAAAGTTGCTCCAACATTCTTTAGCCCAAAAGACATGTGAACATATGCATATGTCTCTCAAAGTGTGATGAAAACAGTTTTTGGTATGTCCTCTAAATTAGCAACCAAGACCTGGTTGTATCCAGAAAAACCAGAGAGTATGGACATCAATGATGAACTAATCACTTGTTGTAGCAACATCTCCATTTTGGAACCGGATAATTGGCTTTGATGTTTGCTCTGTTTAAATCTCTGAAATCTACACAGAGGTGAATTTCTTCACTCTTTTTTTTTACTATTACTAGATTTGACAAGCATTATGAATGTCTTATTGGAGCAATTATTCCAGCCTTCTTTAATTTTTCCAATTCAATATTTACTAAAGGCTTCAGCTTGGGATTGATTATTCTTAATTTATGCTTAACATACTTTGCTCCTTCTTTAAGAGGTATGATGTGTTGAAAAATGGACTTGTCATATTTTTTAGATCATCATAGGTCCAAGCAAAAAAATCATAAAACTCTTTAAACAACGAAGTATATTGATCAATTTCTTTCTTTGCACAACTGATGCCAAGATTCACATATTTGGGAAAATCATGAGTGCCAATGTTTATTTTTTGTGTCTCTTGCACTTTTTTGACAGATGTATCCTCCTTTGTATCATGAAGTTTTGTTTTATCGTCTCTTGTGAAAAGAGATTCAAACCCAATACAATATTTCGAGATAGATACATGATTTTGATCATCCAAGATTTCAGAAGAATTGTTTGAATCAACAAGAAAATCAGCCAATTGTTCATCATTTTCAAAAACTTGCAGGTAATATTGGTTGTTAAGAACTGATGGCCTGAAAATTCTCTATATGAAAAATACATTTTGATTCTGGGAGTCATCTGGATTAGGAAGTGATGCAACAACCATCAGTGAGTCTACGTTTTGTTTTTTATCTCTTGGGATGAAATATATATCAAAAGAATTGAAAGAGTCCATAAGTTCAATTACTCTTTTTGCATAATGCTTCAGCCTTTATTTCTTGATCTTGTATTTCTTTTTAATATGATTTATGACCAGTTCAGAATCACCAGTTATTACCAAATTCTCTACCTTCATTTGCAATGCAAGATTCATCTCTTGTATCAGTGCTTCGTATTCTCCCTCATTGTTTGTACGGAAACTCCAGTCTAATAGCGTGTGGATAAATAATTGACTGAGGAATTTTGAAAACAATCCCTACTCCACTTCTAGATTTGGAGCAGGCGCTATCAAACAACATCTTCCAGAATCCATGAAAATTATTCTCCTCATCTTGCTTTGAAGGATTGACCTATTCTAGAATAAGAACATCATAATTTTTTACCCTGCATAAACATAGTTCTCCATTAATTCATTTTCTTTCTTTCTAAAGGATACAAGCTTTCCGACTTCTCTAGGAACTCCGACCATTGTTCCATATTTGTTAGGAAACATCATGCAACTCCCATCATTCATTATATATCCTTCAATCATTGAAGACCAATCTCTTCCAAAAATAACTTCGTATGTTGGAGGAAAGTATACCACTATGATAGTAAAGGCTATTGTGATGTGTGGTGCTGCAGTTTTCCACGCACAAAAAACTTTAATTTCATTGTATGCTGGGATCTTTCTCGAATCAATTGCATAATTTTTTTTCCCCAGTCTCATAATATTTAGTACATCCCATTCCAAGTGTTTTTGTGACTGATAGGGGAATAATATTATTGGTTGCTCCACTATCTATCAAACAGTTATGCAATACAACATCATGGTTCTCTATAGTTATATAAAATGGTGGAACTTTTCCCCTTAGCTTGACTGATGAAGAATTTTGTTGTTTCCTGGAATTGGTAACAACAACTTCTATTTTATTGCTTGGTTCATCAAGAATATTCAAAATATTTTCCGTTTGTTGTGGAATTTTCATAGCTACTTCCATGAAGGGAAAAGTGATTATTAACTTGGTCAAATCATCAATCACATTGTAAGGCATTTGTTGTAGATTTTTTGCCTTATTAACAACTTTTTGTTGTCTTGTTGTTTCTGCAACATTTGCTTTTGTCTTTTCTTTTTCTTTTTCGACAACTTATTTCGTTTTGAATTTGTTTATTTGTACTCTCGCTTGCACAACATTTTCTTGCATAATGTCAGGCTCTTCTTGTTCATTGAAAATGTAAAAGGATTATTCACCTTCATTCGTCTAAACTGATTCAATAATTTCATTTTGAATATTAATGGCCTCTTGATCATAATTCTCAAAATTTTCTTCTTCAAAATTTTCTTTCATCACGACATCATTAGGGTTTGGCACTCTAGGTGCCCTTTGTTTATGCTCTTTGTCTCTATTTTGTCTCATTATTTGTTCTTGGACATGAATTCTTGGATTTTGATTTGTAGGAACAAATTTTTCAGCTCTTATTAATCTCGTTAGTTCATTCTGGATATGTTGAATTGTTCTATTCATTTGAGCTATTTCTAATCTTTGTTTCGTTTCTTGAGTTGTGGTTGAATCATTTTTTACATTAGTGATGACTCCCTGGAGGATTCCTCCACCAAATCCTCAATTTTCAACTTTTCTTGATGTGGATGCTCCTTGATCTGATATTGCGAGAGTGTTCCTTTGCCTCTTGACTTTTCTGAGGTGATATCAAGATCTGCATTAGTTTCTAACATAAATTCCTCCATTTATGTTTCTTTATAAATTGTTTCACTAATTCATTTGTTCCCAAGGATACGATGACATAATTTACATTTGAGGGCATCACATTCTTATAACAACATAAATTTTTGTTACTCTGAAATCTGATTCTTTAGTCGTTGTTAAAGTCTCTAATTCTTTCACCTTTTTTCAATTGAATATGAGTGAATTGTGTAAGCAAGATATGATATGCAACTTGGGGTGCATACATAGTCCATAACATTTGTAGGATGAAATCGATTTAGCAGGAAGAGAAAAATACCGTTCATAAGCGAGTAAAAATATGCTGATATATCTCACTATGTGGCAACAAGAAATAAAACATTGAAAAAAAAATAAAAATTCAAACGAACATATTAATCAAAAACATTGAAATAAAAGAAACATTAAAAAAAAAGTTTCAAACGAACATATTAATCAATTTCTGAACTGAAAAATAACAAATTACAAATAGGATTGGGAATTCGGGCGGCAGTATATTCACTCGAATAAAGATGTATTTGTTAAATATAGTATGTAAATTTAAATAAAATGATATGCATCTTCAAGTGTGTAGGGTATATTTGTTAAATATAGTATGTAAATTTAAATAAAATGCTTAAAATTTCTAGAAAGTTGTATTGAGTAAGTATCCTATGTTGAAAAGGATTATGGAATTTTTAAAATATAAATATGTGCAATTTATCCTTAACATTTCATAATTCTTTTCTATTGAAATTTTACTTTGTTATTTCTTAAATTTTTTAATATAATTCTAATAATTTTTTTTCATCTCGAAAAAAAAAGCATTTCTTTTACTATTCAGTTTTGAATTAAAGGTAACTTTCCAATACATATAGGTTCAAAGCTATTAAGACAAATTCATTATAAGTTTTATTCATGTCATTTATGAGAATTGAACTGAGATAGAAAGGATAATAATCATTCCTCACAACCATCCAAACTAAACCCAATTGACTATTTATAGAACTGCTATATATATAGTACTATATGAAACCTCATAATTTATTATCTAAAGTTATAGTTATTTATTAAAAAAAATTAACAAAAATTTAAGTAATATTTTAAATTATTGGAATTCACATTTTTTTTAAATATGAAAATATATTTTAAGTTTACTTATGTTGAAATTTGTGTTATACTTTTATAATAAATTTGTATTTATAATTTTAAATTATATAATTGTTTTGAAATAAAAATAGTTTTATAATAAAAATAGTATAGTGATTTCATAAATGTAAATTTAAGAAATATATATTGATAAATTATTATTTTAAATATATGAACAGTTTTGTTCCTATAAAACATTTATTAAAGATCAATTTTAAAAGAAAATGTTTATTAACATAAATTAATGTATCTAAAACAACACAACAATATATTGTTATTAATTTGTAATTTTTAAAATTTCATGTAATTAATTAATGTGTATGTTAAAAATAGATTGATTGATTGTAAAGATACCATGAAAACCTAATCATTCCTCTATGAAATTCAAAATCAAATGTTTAAAATAATCTTTGTTTATTCATTTTAAATTGAAATTTAAATATATATTTTTAAATTGTTATGAAATCCACATGCATTAAAGATTTAATAGTTTTGAGAAAATGTTTAAAATAATATTTGATTTTTCATTTTAAATTGAAGTTTGAATATATTTTTTAAATTGTTATGAAATCCACATGCATTAAAGGTTCAATAGTTTTGAGAAATTTATTTAAGAGCGTATTTTTATGTTTTAAATAGAGAAATAATATTGAACAATAAAGTCAAATCAATAAATATTGATTTATTTATTAAATTATTATTTTAATATAAGTGTTATTTTTTTACATTTTGATTTTCTTAATTTTTTTTTACACATTTAAAATTGCAAATGGAAGATTATAACCCAATTCAACATTGAGTATACCTTTAACGCCAATTAACTACATTGTCTCAAACACTTAGAAACATACTCCTTATAGAAGACAACTATGAAAACATAACCCATATGCATAATAGTTTACAATCACTTCTAGAATGCATAAAAAAAATTGATTCAGATCAGCCTAGGATGTTCCAACTCATCACTAAGGTCACGCGAGAGAGCATGTGGTGATACACAATTTTGGGAGTTCCAGGATCCTCCTCGAGAGTTTGGACGAGAGAATGTGTGGGAGGATTTCCCTTATTATGTTTTTAAAGCTAGGATTCGAGGATATAGAGTTACTAGGTGTGTACATCCCCAAATTGTTGTTGCTATTTACCCTAGGTTTATTTGTGCCCAGGGTCGTCTTCCAAATAATGATGAGATTCCAATGTATTTTGCTTTATTGTTTCATATGGAATTTCATTTTGGAGTTTCAATGGACTATAATAGCACTCAATCTCATGGTGGTCAGGGTTTAGGTCGACTAGGAGATCGCCTAGAGTTTCGTTGTAGACCTGGTGCACCTACAAACCCTAGAGCATTATGTGGTAATACTCCACCTGCATGTGCTCATGTTGCACATGTTGAGGTAAATGCATTGATTAGATCCATTTGTGAGGGAGTATCTAACCACATTCTAGTTACCATACATAGACTAAATGATTTTATTACAAATCATCTCGTTATTCCTAATACTCATCAAGAAGATTTTTTTAGACAACTTGGTCCACAATCTTGTTTTGAGAAGCTTCATCCACCATTGTCTTTTGGTCATCCTCACCCACCGTCATTACAACATCTATATGATTATCCATCTTCATCAAGGCATCCTTGTGGTCCATCACAATATGTAGATACAATTCCTAGTGATTTTCCTATTTCTTTTCAACACTTAGTGAGTTTGAGAGGTAGTTTAGATGCTTTATTTGATGTCACCAATGAGATGTTTCATAATATTTTTGTAGGTTATATAGTCATTTGTGGAGGTTTACACATGTCCTTCCAACAAGTACAATCTTGGGTGAGTGGGTTATAACCTACATGGGAATATCAAGATAATTTTGAGCATGACATGCATGTTGATCATATACTCCAACATGATGTTCCATATGAACCTACACATAGAGATATCGTTCAATGTGATACTACAGAGATCGAAGATAAGACATTCATTGTAGGTGATGATCAATGTTCAACCACCCATTCCCTTGCCTCCTAGTAGAGATGCTGAGACTAGAGATTTAAAACAGTGGAATGCATTAATGCAATCAGATCTTGAGCTAAGCTCGTAAGATTTATATTAAAATGGATAAATACATTTAATTGGGGTTTTAATTATACATTCAAAATTATTCACATATGTAATCTGAGTATGTAAGTTTTCACAGTCAATCATATTGAGTGAAGGGATTTTGGATCAAAACTATGTGTGGAGTTTTATGAAACGTCCAATGTTTCGAGTGGACACTCCACCCATCATCGACTTTCTATGTCCTTGATGATGGGTGAAGTGTCCACTCGAAACATTTGACGTTTCATAAAACTCCACACATAGTTTTGATCCAGAAGCCCTTCACCCACATATATAATGTTAAATAAATAATCATTTATTTAAATTTAAAACTTATTAAATCTCTCTCTCTATATAAAATGGTATCCACACCATATGAGATCAAATAAATTCTATAACACCATCATCTAAACACAAACACAATCACAATGACCCTGATGAAGCTGTTCAAAAAAAAATTCACCATATAAATATTCAACACATCACTACTCATGTAATTGAAAATTCAATATAAAAATTGATTTATTCAAAAAGATATATATATATATATATATATATATATAATCAATAACTTGTATTTAGAATATTTCATTAATCAATAATTATACTTTTTATAAATAAGATTGACAGGTTTT
>ML779953.1:162411-207121 GCA_009831015.1 Picea engelmannii
ATATATATATATATATATATATATATATATATATATATATATATATAAACTTGTATTTAGAATATTTCATTAATTAATAATTGTACTTTTTATAAATAAGATTGACAGGTTTTCAAATTTTTTTATAATTCACATTCATTTGATTTGGCTGTAATCCTAATCAATGGGTAGATGATAGTAAACAGGTAATAGAAACATTGAACCATAAATAAGATTGACAGGTTTTCAAATTTTCTTATAATTCACATTCATTTGATTTGGCTGTAATCCTAATCAATGGGTAGATGATAGTAAACAGGTAATAGAAACCTTGAACATGTGAGAAATATTTTATTCTTTTAATTTTCAATAATGTACAATTATATGTATGTGTATGTATGTTAATTGTTAATTTAATTTTTTTTAATGACAGAGCTTAACTTTTACTAAACCAGTTTTATGCTCCCTAATACTCAATCTACAAATGATAATACTCATTTTAGTGATGACGATAGCACTGAATCTAGTAAATTTTAGTGTTTTTGTGGGAGGATGTTGTTTTACATGTGTACACATTATTATTTTGAAATTTGTACTTAATTGTGTTGTGGAATGTATATATTTTAAAGGACCGATTTATATAAATAAAGATTCCATTTGAGTGTATATTAATGGATACGATTTATATAAATAAAGATTCCATTTGAGTGTATATTAATGGAGTGTATATTAATGGATAGTATTTTTTTTTATTCAATTATATATATAATAATAAAATATTAATTAAATTTTAACATAAATGAAATATTAAAAAATTGAATTTGAATATAAGCATTATGTAAAATTTAAGAAATAAATATTTTAATTTTAATAGTATTTAATAAATCCATAATATTGATAAAGATATGGATAAATCTATTTAAAAAAGATTGAATAATAAAAATTGTTTTTTTGATAAACTATATTTAGAATACATTGAGATTTTATAATTTATATAAACTTTATGAATTTAAAAAAAAAAAAACCAACTTCATTAAAAATTAAGATCAAAATATTTTATTATACTAAAACTTAAAAATTTTAAATTCTATTTTATTTAAATATTATATATCAATTTAAATTAATCATGAGACTTTTTACATATTATGATAAGGTGAATGAAAGGACATATAACAACTTTTCATGATCATGTAGTCCAAGTGTTGGGTTCCTTTTGTCACAAAGGGTGAGCAAAAGGAGGTCCCTTAATTATCTAGCTAAGCTAACCAAAAAGCACAACAGAGAGTTAGTTGGTTAGTGGCTCAACTAACATACATGAACAAGAAATAAACAACAATGAAATAAATCTAAACTAAGCAAGTAATAACTTTAAATGAATGCACAAAAAAAACACAAGAGATATATACCAAATAAATTGATCTTCGAATACATATTCCTTGGAGAAATATGGGAACTTATGAGTCCCCTCTTTCTCCTTGGGAAGACTCTTGAGTCCCCAAGTACAAAGTCTTCTTTCTACTATCAATGGCTAACAAAGGAAAATAGTGAAGAAAAGAGTGATGGACTACTCAAGAGGAGAGAATCCTAACACTTGCTATGGATGCCCAAAATATTTCTAAGAGGAAGATGGCTTCCCAAAGCTAAAAATGAGCATCATAACAATACTCAAATGCTTCTTCTTTTTTGCATACAATGGCCTTTTATTTATAGGAGGATGGCAAGCTTTTTCCAAACTAGTTTCAAATGTGAATGGGAGGTCCTTGTAGGTACCTCCCATCATTTTTAGTGATCCCAAGGTGAAATTTGGGGGAGATTTTGGGTATGGGGAAGATCCTCTTCATCCCAAAAGTGGTTGAGGCTCGACCAAACTCATCAATGCGTCGTTTTTGCGTCTGGGCGGGTCTTTCGACTTTCAGTCGCGCACTATGTGCGTCGTACACCATGTTAGCCCATGCAGATGTGCACGCGCTGCTTTTGTTGAATGTGCAAGGATTTCCAAAACCACTTTTATATAGTTTTTATGATTGTCTTTCCAAACTGAGTGTAATCCTTCCATAAGTATTGGTAGTATGGTGTGTTTGTGTTAATTGTTTCTTCATCCATTTTCTGTATTTGTAGTGAGCCATTTTCTGGTGATAACAGATGCCCCCTGATGTGTTAGGTTAGGAGCATATGTATAGCCGAAACACATCATCGTTTCTTTTGGTGATGGTGTAGAAAGTGAGAAAACATTGAATTTGAGGAGTTGTGAGAGCCATCTGTCGGAGGGAGAGGGGATGGAAGATCAATACAAAGTATGCTAGAAAAACAAAAAGTGTTAGTACAAATGAGGCGGGCAAGCCCCATGCTCATATCATGAAACCATAAAGGGATAGAAATAACTGAACTTTGTTGACGAAGTAGATATCTGCAATGCCCTTGGGGGCGTAAGAAATAAAAATGATGATTTTGATGACATAAATGGCTCTAAATCAAGTGGTGAATGACTTAGAGGCATTGGTGGCCTAAACAATTAAGAGGTCTTCGACTGCTACTGGAAGTTGCAATGGTCGCCAAGTAAGATCCATTGTAACATGAAACTATGTTGAAGTCGAATATCATGGGGATCAACGACATCCGAGAGCAATGGGGACTATCTTTGTGTCATCTGAGACTGCTCATTGTCAATGGAATGAAAGCCAATATACTACCACCTTTTTGGGAATTAGTTGATGTTGAAATGAAAGGTGACGCGACAACCAAAAGCAAAGGGCTTATGGATATCCGGTTGATCAAAATAGTGTCAAAAACTGTATTGGTATCTGCGAATGGGGTGATAATCATGAACGATGTCTAGAATATATGGGATTCAAGAACTTCCCTTGGTTGGGGGTGGGGATGGAAGCAACCGTAAAATACTATATGGTGTAAGTGGGATGACCATATATGGGAAAAACTGTGTTGAATGGGTGAGATTGCAAGGAGATGTAACAAAGGTCAAAATATAGAGTGATATGGGACACAGAGGTCTATGGTGGTCAAAATTTTGGCTTGGATACAAATGGATTGCAGAGGGTGTGAGGGAAGTGAGATGCCCCAACCAAGGGTAACAAAGATTGCAATGTACAAGGAAAAACACCATCGGGTGCGATGGAAAAAATCTATTGTACTTGCTAAAATGTAAAACGTGCTTTTTACAATTACCAAATGAATAAATAATGGGGTTGAAAGTACATGTACAAAAATGGGTGCCCCAGTGAAATATGGCTTGGCTTGTATAGGATGCAAGTAGAGACTGGTGGAGGGTGGGAGCCCCATTGGTTAGTTTCTGTACTAGGTAGATGAATGGGGGATGACATTGTGGATGGGCAGTTGATTTTGGATGATATGGAGGATTAATGATTATGCAGAGGTACATTTAATGTAACCAAAAGAAGAATGTGAGAGTCCATAATGGGGTCATTAGCATGAACATGAGGAAGAAGTATGAGGTTCTTTATCTTGGGTGTAACACTACCAAGACTCCCAAGCCTAATGGGTAAAACAACATGAGTGTCAATATGCCAAGGGTAAATATATATGGGAAAACTCATGGAGGTGAGAGAGCTACCAGATTATAGTATCTGAATGCAATGGAGGTGATGGTACCGCAAATCCAGGTGTGGGGATCTTGAGGATAAATTCCAGGAGGGATGATTGGAGAATGCAACTATGGGCAAAGGGTTGAATTGTATGCCAGTTTGGAATGTATACCTGGAGGAGCCAAGGGAGTCCATGATTGATGACGTGAAGGGGGTCGCGGGTGAGGACCTACATAGTCAAACCAAATACTCGACATGAAACATATATGAAAATAAAACATATATAATAGTTTCTTGATAGTGAAATGTGGGCCAATGAGGCGTACCTACGCCCGAGGTGCCAAGAAGAGGTCCCCAGGGCTCTAGACTGAAATGATAATATGAGAGTACCGTTGTGAAGGTGAGGGAATCTGGATCTTGTAGGTGTGAACAATGTGAGAAAAAAAGCTTGAATGGTCCCGAAAGGACGTGAGGAAGTTGGGAAAAAGGGTGTATATAAGGGCATGGGGCCCACATAACCACCTCATGTGTACTTGTTGTTGTGGAGGTCTAGGAGTTGTCTCTGTGGACATTTCTAAGTTGTGGGAGAGCATGAGAGGTCAAATTCGAGTGGCGAGAGACCCATGTAAGCCGTCAAAACCTATTTCATAGTGTAGGCATGTTTTTGGGAGGATAGGGGATCGTATGGTCATTTGTTTGGGTGTGGTGGTGGGTCCGCATTGGCGATCGTGTGATCCCTGGACATATATGCACAGGTTGAATTAATAGAGGTTGCATGCAGTGCGTGGCTATATCAGCGACACCCGCACACATGTGCATGGAGTTTGGATCTCTAGTCGCGCGTGTGAGATTTGAGCATGGGCGTGGTTGTTTGAGTAACAATCACGCCTATGTGTGCGACTGTAAGGATAACAACCACGCAAATGTGCACGGCTGTCAAATGTACAACCGCACACATAGGTATACAAGACGTGTGCAATTGTTTAGTAAATAGGTGCGCGGAAGTACACGACTATAAGTGAAACAATCACACATATGTGTGTGACTGTTATGGGAAAATTCACACAGGTGTGCGTGACTATTATGGAAATAGTCGTGCGGGGTGAAATAGTGAGTTTATGTTACTTGATTGGAGTTTTGGCATGATGATGAGATAACATAGTGTATGTTTGAATGGATGTAGGTTACCCTTCAGTGAGAGAGGATGTTGGTACAATGGAGGGAGAGAGACTAGGAGTCTCTTAGGAGGGAGGTGGGAGTAGATGCATAGATCCGATGACATTTGGCCCGAGCCGGTTTTCTATGCTTTTTTTATTGTGCACTCATCCAGATCTAGGAGCCACTGCTAGACTTCATAGTGCAGATGTGGCAACCGGATTGGCAGTGTTTCTCAGTACTGGGCGAGATATGTGGATTACCATAGATATTGATATCTATTTTATTACTGGGCTCTCATTTTGGGGGGCGGCTCTAGCAGAGCAGTCGTGGTTGCCGACTGGAGTGACTGTGGGGGGACTAGCTGAACGATACTACTCGAGGGGAGAAGTGATGAGTGGTGGCTCTATTGACATCAACTATATTGAATATTTAGAGGTACAAGTGGTATGTTTGATGGTGGTCTAGATTTATGGGTCCCTGGGGACAAAACACATTTCCGGTGCACATATGGTGATTGTAGAGCAGGCCATGAATGGTCAGATGTTTACTTGGGCCCGGTTGATGCACGCCTGTATGGTGGCACAACTGGACTAGTGTGTAGCGACCCAAAGTGATGAGTTTTCCTTTATCTCAGTTTTGTGCACCTTCATGTTCGAGAGGGTGGTATTTCTACCCCTCATGCTATTTTGGATCCCCTGGCGACGCAGGATCCAAGATTGATGAGGTGGGAAGGGATGCTACCCTGAAAGGGGGGAGGGGTTGTGGGGCACTACTTTACCCCTACATTCGAGCGGGTCTGGTGGCATACCCCTCAGGTATTTTATGAGTTCCCATATCATGGGATGTATTTCTGATGTCATCTAGGCATGAGCCTACCACCTAGGGAGGACTAGGACGACTGAGGTGCGTGTATGATAATTATGTATTTATGCTTTTCCATTGAGTTTATGTATGTGTATATTGTTAGTACTAATACATCTTTGTTAGTTTGTTCATGCAGATGTGGGACTCGGTGGTCATGAAGAATATGTTTCTCAGGGTTGGATGATGAGCAGGTAGAGGAGGGGCAACCCATGAGGCATCATCGGTTTGACGATCCAGGGGCAGGCTCGACATATGCAGCGGAGGCAGGACCGACACATGCAGCGGGGGCTGGACCGACATATGTAGCGAGATCAGGACCAGCAGGGAGTTGAGGCAGAGCTGAGCCTGGGGCACCAGACCGGGATATGGAGGAGTTAAGGAGGCACCTCAAGGGTTTCCTGGATGAATTTCTTGAGGACTTGTGGCTTCGGATCTGGGATGAGGGTATCCTGTAGTTGTGCATTGGGGGGGACCCATGCCATCAGTTATAGATTCAACGGGCATCGGTTGCAGGTGCAGCTATGACGGGGAAGATTCATGTTGCGGATATTCCACTTGGGGGAGATCCACCAGATGGTGATGATGTATTGTAGCTAGGGTCACCCTTGGTGGTAGAAGGACCTCATACAGGATGGGCCTGATTTTGTATTATGTAGGAGTCATTTTGAACTCCCCCTTTTGTATAGATATGATGAGAGGGCCTAGCCATGGAGCTAAGGCATATATGTATGTATTTGTATCAAACATGTGAGTGATATATATATATATATATATATATATATATATATATATATATATATGAGTAGACCGTTTGGGACATGTGTTGTGTATTTGATATGTGTTTTTCTTTGATATGTTATGTGTTCTTGTTTTATCTGTTGATGGATGAATGCAATATGTATGTTAATGTGATAAATCCCAAACTAGTACTTGATTATCTATGTTATCTGCCATCTGGTTGTGATTCCTAGATATATGAGTAAATGTGATTGACTTAAAATTCTGTAGCAGAAGTTTGAATTGCAGGTACTTGCGATAAATACATGGATCTCGGACATGATACACGTTGTTAAGATGATGGACGATGAGATGAGAATCTAAAAGAACACTAAGGTGATGAATATGAAGGTGACTAGCCTCGAAGAGGAGACCAATGACGACAACATATTCAACTTGGTTATTGGTGAAGGGGCCGAGTCATATGCCGCTAGAGTGGAGAAACACATGGTCGGGGGTGTAAATGGCCCAAGCTACTGAAGTGAGATTCTAGGTCCAGCGACTGGCTCCATCCACGTACCCTATGTGATAAGTGAACGAAGAATTCATCTATTGACACAAGTGTTAACACATAGAATTGTCAGGGTCAAAAAATCATATCAGTTTTTTTTTTTAGTCACAGGGTTACATAAGTCATGGGTATTCATGTCTTCTTGTTATGATCATCACTTAAAGTTTGATTTGGATAAGATAAAGTTAGTTTGGTCTTGGTCTAAAGTCTTTGGGTTATGTAATTTGTATCATGACAAGGTAAATAAACCCCCATGAGTCACATCTCTGATTTTTACATCATCACCTTGACATGACACACCTCCATGTTGTACACAAAATTCCCTTTGTCACCTTTTATCCGTTTAAGTGTCAAGTCAGAGTTAGGTGTATGTACTACCAAATCACTAGGAGAGTTCAAAACGTACTTTAAGTACTTCATGATTTCATTTGTCATCATTGCAAATTAAAGGATCATGTCAAAGATGATTTACTCATTTTCAGAGCCTACACTTAAACTAATTTTTAGAGATTATGCCACATATTTCATAACAATTTTTTCGAAGTGTGAAATGCATGTTTGAATCAGGCACTGCGAACTGTTACTCTAGTGCTGCTAACTGGTAGACAGGCGTTATGAACTGGCGCCACAGACTCGATGAAGAGAAGGGTTGGAGGTTGGATAGCTTGCAGACATTCTCGTTCAAACTTAAAGACATCAACATTAATCCCAAGTACACCAGGTACTCCATGAGATTTTCCATGTTGTTAAAGGGATGAGAGAGGGTTTTTTGCTGGTTTTACCTATCAACACTGCGAACTATCCTAATTTTTGTGTTTCCTTCTTTCAAATTCACCTCCATTGTGTTCAGAACCTTTCTCACAAGACCAGACCATCTTTCAACCTCATCTATCTTGTCCATTGTTCAGAAATCACCTGTTCCACTGAATTTCCTCCCAACGTTGTGAATTGTTACACCAATGTTGTGAACTGTTACTCTGGCACTGCGAATAGGGTGCTACAAACCCTCTATTACAACACTATTGAAAAACCCCATCTTCTAAACCTTTTAAATTTCAACTTTAAACGAGTGGAATTTTACATGTATCCATTTTGAAAAGTGTGGTTGATCATCTGATTGAAGCATGCTTTAAGTTGCACACATTATTAATGTTGTTAACCCATTTTATGCTGATAAAGACATGTTTTAACATAGATTTATTGTTTGTCTCATTTTCATTATAGCTACTAGTTGTCTTTCCTCATCTCTCATGTTTAAATAATTCCTTATCTCATTCCTAAATGTGTATAGAACCAGGTGTATAAATCCATGTACAAGGCCAATCTATTGAAAATAGTTTTTCATCAAAACCCTAGTTTCCTTTATCCCATGTTTTCATACATCTAGTTGTCATTAAAACTTACAGAAAATCTTTCTTCAACAACAGTATGGAAAGTCAACAACATAAGAAGTCTCACAAGGGAGGGGTGATTGTAAGGACAGAGCCCTATGACAGGCATCTCCTTGATTCTAAGCCTTTGATAAGAGAATCCTTTCAGAGGGTAGGTTGCATCAATTTCTATCAAAAGATGCAGAGGGGGCATCCAGAGGTGGCCAGATAGTTTGCATTAAAATTCAATGGGTCCAAAACCAAAGTGGGGAGGTTAGAATTTGAAGTTTCATAACTATCCATCTCTGTTGAAAAAGAGATACCCAACACTAGAGAAAATTGGTTCAAGGCAATGCCATTAAATGCTTCCTTTTCCAAGGAATTTCTTAAGCTAGAGTGTGGGGGAGACAACTTGTCCAAAGGGGTACCCAGAAGCCACATGCTTCAAGGTTTTGATAAGATGTTGAAGGTTATCCAAAGGCATTTTACCTATAAGGGGAGATTTAACATGGTATACCAATACCACATCAAGATCATGTTGCTACATTTCATAGGGAAAGAAACAATAAACCTCCCTTTTTATCTTTTTAGAAGCATTGGTAAGATGGCTGATAGAGTTCAAGCCAAGTCTAAACAAGTAGAGACTAGTTTCTTTCACTCCGGCCTTATTAAAATGTTGGTAATGGAAGAGTTGAGAAAGACAAACATTGATTGGGAAACATTCCTCACTTCATCATAGTTTCAGCTAAATGTTTCCCTTGCCCCACATTCCAAGATACAAAGTCCTACTCCTGTTGAGAAGACTGTGTGTTCAAAGGTTAGCAAGAAGAAAAGGGGTGACATGACTGATATAGGTGATAGAGCCAAAAATGAAACATAATAAGAATTGCCTTCACAATATTCACATAGGGAAGCTTCACCCATAGCATATCCCACTCCTATAGAGGTTCCTTTAAGAAAATCCATAGGTCTGAGCGGAATAAAGCTTGTGTTTCATTCACCTATTATTGCAAATAAGGTTAAGCCCATGAAGCCTCTTACTAGAGAAACAACTAAGAAAATTTTTCCTGTGAAGGATGATGCAGCAGAGACTTCAGCCCAGAGGAAAGGTAAATCCAAATCTCTTGAGCAACCCATTGAAATTATTGATGTCACTACTCCTCAGCATGCAAGTAATACCACTTTCAAGAGGCTCAAGATACAACTTAAAAAAGCAAGTGTTGAGGTTGATAAAATGAAGAAAGAAGATTTGGATTAAGGGAGGAAGCTCAAGGGAGTCATGGACATATACCATGAGACCATTGATACGACCATATTTTTAGCCAAAAGGTTCCATCCCCTCCACAGGCAGCTCAAAAATCTCTACATAAAAAACAAATCTTATTAAGATCAAATCAGAAAGTTAAAGGAAAAACTACATCCTTTTAAAGAAGAGTTGGCAAAGATAAATCTGTATGTGCTAGCTAAGGTTGCTACCAGGAGAAGCTCCAGAGTTAAAAAATGAAGATGTTGAACCTCCATAACCAGTATCAGTTTTGGTCAAATTTATTATGTTATTCATTTTTACAACTTTTTGAGGATGGCTATGTTTTTAAACCATGATTAGCTATTTGAATGTTTTCTTCTAGTCATGTACCAAGATTATTAAGTTGTTACAACATTTTGGGAAACTTGAGACCATTTTGGGGTGTTTTAAGCCTTTGAAAAATCAAACAAGCCACTACAGGAAAGTTCACAGTGCTTGGCGCTGCGAACTCATGTTTTGTAGTTTTTGGAGGGAATAACTAATGCCAGATGTCAATATGGATGTGTACCAATTTTTTGAATATCGTTTGCGCACTGGGAGGCCACATGCCAAAGGGAAATGCACTCAAATGGACACCTCATCATTCATAAAGACGATGTTGCAAACGTTGCCAATATCATCCTGAAATATGACATTCTGTTTTATTTTTGTTGTACAACTATAGCTACGCCACCTTTAGGAACATGAATCCTATGAAGGAGTTGTTATTCGAATTTTAAAGTTGTCAATGACAATCTAGGATATAAGACAAGCATTGTAAGACTGAAGGGAGGTTTGAATGGTTTGAGAGCCACTCATATTTTAATATTGTTTGTATAGCAGATAAGTTCCTTCTATTGTATGGATCAGACATAAGACACTTTGGATAATGGAAATCAATCATATTTCTTATCATCTTTTTGCTATCTTATTCTGATTACAGTCTGATTGAATGATTCAACTGGCTGATTGTATCTTTGTTGAAATGAATGATTTATTGTGATATTGTTTACAAGTATATCAGAGTTTTTCTCTTTGATTTTAACAAGTTCTTATTTCAGAGAGTATTTCTCCATATGTATGTCAATTCTACCTGATGTTGATGATAGGCATATTACATTTTTCTTATCAAGTCTTCCACCTACTCACCTTATTTCTTAAAACCTGATCTAAAGTTATTCAAAGCCTTATTTGTTGATGCATAGTATATGGAGTAAGTTGTGATTGACATTCTCTTTTTGATGTTTTCATCCATTTTCCACCTTATCATAAACACTTATCTTTAATATTCTGATGGGTATTGGGCTAACACTTACAACAGTTTAAGTGTGACTTCTAGTGCTAACATTTTTTGCGTCGTTGTCGGGGAACAAATTGAATACATTTCTCTGGGTTGTACGACAAGAAAAAATATTGATTTTAATGGTGCACGATAATCAGTAAACAGAAGACTGGATATTGCACCTGGCAACTCAAAAGTTCAATTGTGGCTCCCAAAGGTAGACACACGAGGTTGAATCCACAGTCACCTTTGGATGCACCTGAACCTAATATAGAAAATATCTTAAATAAGGGAAAAGTTTTGCAAGGAGCTTCCTCTTCCAAATCCTCAAGTACTTCTGGAAATTTACCTAGTTGTGCTTTCCATACTCTAGTTGTTGTTTCTCATTTTTCTCATATTTCTATTGCTGAAACTCCTGTAAAGTCTAAACTAAGAGATTTCCCTGTAGAATATTCATCTTTTTTCTCCTGAGATGAAAGAAGAAAGTCTTGAAAACTTTGATGTTCTTGCATCCCATGAGGTTGTAAATTGGTTTAGGCTTGAGAGTCTGGAATATTTTCCTCTCTTATGTTCTCCTTCTCCCCATTCTTTCAAATTTGTTGTGACCAAAGAATAAGGAACCTCAGTTCCTCTTGAGTTTTCCCCATCCACATCCAAGACGCAACCTCTTTTGGTTAAGTCAGAAACTCGTCCTTCTTATACTCTTTCTTTTCCCAAAATACCCGATACACAGATTGGAGCCTTACCTGTCAAATCACCCCCCACTTCTCCTAGAATTCAAAATCCACCTTTCCCTAATCAAATGGCAGGGCATATTCCTCCTCATAATAGAATGGATGTCATTATGGCTGCTAGGTACGACCCTCTGGTGCTTCCTCAACCTATGAATTCTCTCCCAATAGGAGATTACCTAAATTACATTCCCAAGTTCACATGAGAGGAGGATATCACTACAGAAGAACACCTTGCATCATTTTATAGCTATGCTGATAATCTAAATATTGAGAAAGAGGATGTTTGGATGAGATTTTTTGTACAAAGTATTGATGATGAAGCTAGAAAATGGTTTAGGAGTTTAGCTCCTGGATCAATTGTTGGGATTGAAGCCCTAGATGATGCCTTTTTAAGGCATTGGGGTGAAAAGAAGGATTTTCTATATTATATCACTGAATTTGGGGCTCTCAAAAGAAAAGAAGGTGAATCGGTATCAGAATTTTCAAAAAGGTTTAACAAAATGCATGATAAAATTCCTATTGAGATCAATCCTATTCAAACTTCTACCAAAATAACATATGCTAGTGCTTTTGACCCAAATTTTTGTCTTCTGTTAAGAGAGAGAAGATATACTTCACTATCCCATATGCAAGATGTTTCCGTAGAAGTGGAATCAAACATATTGGTTGCAGATAAATGAAGAGGCAAGTCTGATATGGATAGGAGTAAACAGAAAGAAGAAGTTTCCACTTCTGATGCTTCATCAAACAACCCTCAAGTTGATGAATTGACTAAGTTAGTCAAGTCATTTTCTGTAGAAATGGAAAAACTAAAACTTGAGGGAAGGAAAGAAAATAGAAGTACACAATATTTTGGAAATAGGAACAATTTCAGGAGACAAAATAATGCACCTCAAATTCTTCAAAGAGATCAGAGGAATAAAGAAGATCAAAACGTTCAGACCCCTCTTCAAAAAAATTCGGTTGAGGATGAAGAAGGAGAAAATGAGAAATTTGACCAAGAAATTCATTGCCTGGTAGACACATCTACTTCCCCTCATCTAACTCAATCTGCTTATGAAGAGTCTCTAATGAAAAGTCAGCTAAATGATTTAAGTAAGGGAGAGAAAGCAAATGAAAATCAAAACAAGTACAACTCGAGGTCAAAACAAAAAGAAGGAAATCCTAGTACATACAATTAGCCTAAAGAATCAGAACCCTCTACTAAAACAGTGGTTGCACCTAAGAAAGGAAATGAAGAACAAAATATTCATCCTATGGTTAAAGCTCATGTTCAAGAAGTAAAAGAAATTCTAAAATCCCCATCTTCTTTTAACTTTGAGAATGAAATTAAGAAGATTAAAATTCCAGTCCCATTCCTAGAGTTGATAAAGAATGAATATTTCAAGAAGTCCATATCTAATATGTTGCAGCTTGATTTTTCTTCCCATTCAACAGATTCAGTAAATTTGCAAGATGAAAAATCTGCAGTTATATTGGGGCCCTTAGTAGAAGATAGAGATGACTCCTCCCCTCCTTTTTATACCTCATTGAATGTATATGATACGATCTAGCACAATTTCCTAATGGGATCATGTGCATCCCATAACTTAATGCCTAAATATGTTATGGATGAACTGGGTCTAGAGATCACCAAAGCATATCATGATCTATATTCTTTTGATTCAAAAAAAATGAAATGCCTTGGGGTGATTAAAGATTTGGTTGTTACCCTCTTTCAACTTCCCATGAAGAGTATAGTCATGGATATTGTAGTTGTGGATGTTCCCCCCAAGTTTGGGATGTTATTATCCAGATCATGGACTTAAAGGTTGGGAGGGACATTGCATATGGATCTCTCTTATGCCACTATACCGATCTTTGGGGGTGAACACAAAAGGTTGTATAGAGAAGCACAACTAGCTTATATTATTAGTGATAAAGGTAATCCCACAAACCATCCTATTTATGTGTGGACACTAATTTTGGATCTAGCATTCTACAACTCATTGATCTTCCTTGGTCACCTCTGGAAATTAGAAAGCCATCACAAACATCATGTGAAACAGTCAAACAAGGTGCTCAAACTTGGAAAATGTATTTTGATGGGGCATCTTCTAAAGATACTGCTAGTGTTGGAGTTATTTTCATTTCTCCCTCTCAAGAAGTCATAACTTTGTCTTTCAAATTAGAATTTGAAACCTGACGCAGACCCCCAATCCCCTGATCGAGGTCTGCTCAGGATCGTTCTAAATCTTCCCTCCTGAGTCTGATTGACTCTCAGGTTCCTCCTCAAGGAATCCTACACACACACAACAACTGTGTTTTTCCACAGGTCCTTATGAGTATGCTCCGTGTGAACCAACACAAAGCACCACTCAAATCCCTTGACTACAATAACAATGATCGCGCTTTTTTTTTTTTCCTTATTGGGACTTTCCTTTTTGGGATTTCGAGTTTCACGATTTTGTGAATCTTGTTGTCGAGATTCTCGACCTTTCCAACTTCTGAAACCCGAAATGCCAATTTTCCCAAAATGCTTGGCCATGTCCTCCTACATAGCTGTATCGCGTTTCGCGACTTTGGGAGTTCCGAAACAAGGAATCCTGACCTCTTGTCTTCACAATTGTCGAAATTCCGAAACCCGAAACGTTCAGCAAAAGACCGGCTTCTATTGGAACTTTTTCCCTTTCGGGGTTTCGGACTTTGCGATTTCACGAGCCCCGATGTGAAGCTTCCGACTCTCTCACCTCCACAAACCCCAAAATGACGAAACGATATCTCCAACGGGATCAATGGCTATAAGCCTCCATTCGATCCAATGGCCCACGTGATTTCAAACTTTCAGGTACCGGGAGTCCAAGACTCTCGATCCCAGAAAACTGTCCTCTCGGTTCCCGAACTCCGAAACACCGAATTGTCGAAACGCCACTTTGCACTATTTCGCGTTTTACAATTTCGCGGCTTCTCATGTGAAGTGCCCGGATTCTTGTCAATGGGAAATGCCGAAATCCCGATTCTCGAAATATCGAAATACCACTTCACAATATCCCGGATCTCGCAACTTCAAAATTCTAAATGCAAGGACCCAAGTTCCTTTTCCTCAGGACTTTCGGTATTCTGAATCCTGAAATGCTGAAATGATTTTCTTTTCCCCAGGATTTCACGAACCAAGAGTTTGAAACTCTTGATTCCAAATCATTGTCTCCTCGAGATCCTGGATCCCGAATTGCCGAAATATCGAAACGCTCCTCCAAGGGTATTTCACGTTTCACAATTTCAGAGCTTCTGATGTGGAGTACTCTACTCCTTGTCACCAGGAATACCGAAATGTCGATTCCCAAAATTCTGAAATAATCTGACACTCCAGCAGATCACAATCAACGGTCCACGTTGACTCCTGTTACCAGAGTGATGGATTCGCCCCTCCTTATCCACCTTGTAACTTCTCTGGATCTTATGGTTCTCATGATTTCGGGAGTTCTCCTCGGAGAATTCTGACCACTCGATTTCTTCCTTGATAGCTCCTTCAAAATGAACCAGTATTTTTGTACTGGAACTTAAATCCTGTGAAATGATTTTTCCATCCCCCTTTGAACACTTCAAAGGAGTTAATCTTTCTGAGCTTTCCTATGACAACTTGAAGTCACAAAAGAACTCCTGCACACACTCCTTGCGACAGACATTCAAATACTTCTACGTATTTTAACTCTTGACTCTATGCACTTCCTCTGCAATAATAGTCCTTCAATCTCTCAACCTTAGTTGATAATTTCTAAGGTCTAGCCTACGCACACCTTGCACGGCTCCTGCGCTTCACTTGCACTTCTGCTGAAACAAGAACAACAGTATCCCTCCTGAGCTTTCAGAGATGAACTCCGAGTCTTTGTCAACGCACTCCTTGCAGACGTTTCACTGCACTCCTTGCACGAACTTCTCACTCAGGAAGAGAAACAATTGAAACTCATTCTCTTTCTCTCTCATAATTTAAACATTCAACATGAAAACATACATCAACACACAACATAATAAAAAATGCATGACAAAGAGAATAAAACAACCATAAGCAGATCAATTAGCATGTATACACAGAAAGCATCACAACACCATGAATTTGAATCAAAGCTTCATATATTAATTCAGAACTTATGTACATGGGTTCTTCTCTACAACTCTCTGCTACAACCCTCCTCTTCTCTATGCTAATGTGCTTAATGATATAATTCTGATTGATACAATGATACGAAGATGAGGGTGTCTATAGTCGTTTTCCCTCCTGTTATTCTAAACTCTCTAATATCTAATTCAAGCCTACCTACTTTCATTAACTATGCATAAATGCCTCTACCTCCTACAGATGAGAGTGAATCACTCATGATCTATTTACAATACACAAGTACGCTTCCCTTTAGCCATTACATTAATGCTTCAAAAACATTTCCAAAACATGTAAAATGTGTGTTGCACTTTCCAGCTGTCTTCTGCCTTCATGCTCGCTTGGTTGGCTTCTTGCGATGCTCCTGCATCAAAACCACAAACAACATTGCAGAATATGAGGCCCTAGTTTTGGGGTTGAGGGCCGCTAAAGATACAAAAATTCAAGAATTATCAGTTTTTGGAGATACAGAGCTGATTGTACATTAGGTCAGAAATATATATCAAGAAACACATCCAAGGCTGAGGACTTATAGGAATGAGGTATGGGATCTTATTGACATTTTTTTTCTAGCTTTCAACATATCCTTTATTCCTAGAGAAGAGAATACATTGGTTGATTCCCTAGTTTTTTATGATAGTAACTTTAAAGTCCCACTACCTCCTAAGCTCAAGTATGATATTCAAGTAAAGTATAGGCCTTCTGTACCTGAAAATGTCAACCATTGGAAGGTTTTTGAAGATTATCTTGAAATAAAAAGATTTTTGGAAACATTAGAGGAATTTTATGCTCTTCACATTGATCAAGACCCAGATGATGAAAACAATCCTCATGCTGATAAATTCTTGAACAAGATTGCAGACCACAAGATTGTCCAGTTGTCTAGAAATCATATTCCCAAGGGATTGGTTCGTTTGGAGATATTATTTGATAATAAATATGTGGTTGTGAAAATGAGAGGTTCAAATGAAGATGTTGATTTGACAGAGTGAAATCTAAGTACTGATGAAGATCCCAAGTATGTCAAGTTGTCTGGTAGTCTATCAAAAAAATAAAGAGCTGAGTATATCAAACTGTTAAAGGAATTTTTTGATGTCTTTTCTTGGAAGTATGAGGATTTTCAAACTTATGATACAAGAATTATTGCACATAAAATACCTTTGAAGGGTGATACCAAACAATTTAGACAAAAACTAAGACAGATCAATCCTATGTTGTTTCTCATCATGGAGAAGGAAGTCAAAAAATTGCTTGATGCTTAGATCATCATACCTTTGAGGTATTTTGAGTGGATAGCTAATCTAGTCTCTGTTAGGAAAAATAATGGATAAATCAGACTTTGTGTTGATTTCAAAAATTTAAACAGGTGTTCTAGGAAATATAATTATCCCTTGCCTAAGATGGAGCATATTTTGCAAAGGGTGACATGCTCAGCAAGGATGTCCATGATTGATGGCTTTTCAGGCTACAATCAAATTTCCGTTTTACCTGAAGATAGGGAGAAGACAAGATTCACTACTCCTTGGGGTACTTTCATGTATGCCAAGGAGCCCTTTGGTCTCATGAATGTAGGGGAAACCTTTCAATGTGTAATGGATATTTATTTTATTGGAGAAAAGAATAAGTTTGTGGTGATCTACTTGGATGACATCACAGTGGTTTCAAAATATAATCAAGATCATTATCAATATTTGGAGAAGGTGTTCTTGAAATGTAGAAAATATAGACTGTCACTTAATCCCAAGAAGTCCCTTTTTTTCTATGAAGGAAGGTAAGTTGTTGGGACATATTGTCTCGGATGAAGGGGTAAGAATTGACCCAAGTAGAGTAGAGGCCATCAAAACTTTGTATATCCCTAGGTCCAAGAAAAAGATTCAGTTCTTCCTGGGTAAGATAAATTTCTTGAGAAGATTTGTATCCAATTTTGCTGTGTTGTTGAAATTCATCACATCCATGTTGAGAAATGGGAATGAGGTAAAATGGACACTTGAATCTAGGAATTATTTTGATCAAATTATACAAGCACTGGATGAGGCACCTGTTCTTATCAGTCCTGATTATTCAAAATAATTTCTGATATTTTCTTTTGCCTCAAATGATACACTAGTTGTTGTCCTCCCTCAAATCTTTCAGAGTATATCTTTTGCATTCCAAAATCATTTCTTATGTTCCTTCAATCTTTGTTAAATAAATTTTGATGCATCTTGACATAGATTGAAAGAGGAGTAAGTTGATTGCCAAAATTCTGTAGTTTGATCTTGCGATGAAACCTACCAAGCTGGTGAAAGGACAAGGTTTAGATATATTGTTAGTTGAATCAAATTGTAAGGCACTTGGGGTTAATTTCATGAATGTAGATTTTGTATATCAACAGACTGATATTACTAGAAACAACTCACATATCATCCCAAAATTGACAGAGTGTACTTGGTACAAGTACCTCATCCATTTCTTGCAAACATTGCAGCCTCCTACTGGACTTCAGAAGACTAAGGTGAGGGATTTAAAGCTCAAAGAAATAAGATATTGCATTGTTGGTCATGTTCTATATTGGAAGGATCATGTAGGGGTTCTTTTAAGATGCTTCTATATAGAAGAGGTAAAGAAAACCATGATTGATTTTCATTATAGCCTATGTGGAGGTCATCATTTTTGGAGGACTACAACATATAAAATTCTCAGAGATGGGTACTTATGGCCTAGATTATTCACTGATGTATGTGAAAATATCATATCCTGTGATAAATGTCAAAAATTCTCAGGAAATCATCAGCTAAAATCTTTTCCTTTGAAGCCCATAGTGGTATCTAGTCATTTCTAGCAGTGGAGATTAGATTTTGTTGGAGAAATCCATCCATCTTCCAGTGGCTAGAATCGTTGGATTCTAACTACCACTGATTATTTCAACAAGTGGATAAAATCCATTCCCACAAGAAATGCAACACATAAGTAATCATTGGCTTCATGGAAGACATTTTGTCAAGATTTGGTTGTCCTAACAAGATTGTTACTCATAATGCTGTAGATTTTAAAGCTGAGCCTCTCATCAAGTTTTTTGAAAAGTTATGGATTCATCTTATTCACTCTACTCCATACTATCCTCAAGGTAATGGTTTAGCAAAATCCTCCAACAAGAGAATAGTAAAGATCATCAAAAAGTTGTTGGAGGATAAAAAAAGTCTTGGGATTCAAAGCTGAAGTTTTCTCTATGTGCATATAGAGTAACTACCAAGAGATCAATTGGCACTACTCCATTTCAGATGGTCTATGGAACTGAAGTTGTTTTTCCTACTAAACTAGACTTACCTGTGGAAAAGTTTCTTCAAGACCAATAAGGAGAACTAGATGAAATTATCAAGAGGATGCATCAGTTAGTGGAAGTACAATAGACTAGGGAGCAACTCTTTGATAAATCACAGAGCCATCAGCAGAAAATCAAAGAATCTTTTGATAAGAAGGTGAAGGAGGAATATTTCCAATTGGGAGACTTGGTGCTCAAATGGGATGCATAAAGGCAAGACAAGGGAAAACATGGTAAATTCAAAGCATTGTGAATTGGTCCTTTTAAAATTTCTGAATTTTTGAAAACTAAGGCTTTCAAATTACAGAGCTTGGAAGATACTGATTTTTGTGGTGGCCCAGTAAATGGGAATTTTCTAAAGAAATATTTCTCTTAAAGCCATGAGTGGCTTCCTTTCATTGTAAATATTAGTTTTTAGTTTATTTTATTTTCTTTCAATAATGACCCCATAGCCCATGAATAAGGCACAGGAACTGCATGTTCTTGGCAACTCACAGAGAGCATGCCATCCCCTATGGAGCCAAATGTTAACACATAGAATTGTAAGGGTCAAAATATCATTTTAGTTTTTTTTTGGTCATAGGGTTACATAAGTCATAGGTTTTTATGTCTTCTTGTTATGGTCATAACTTAAATTTTGATTTGGATAAGCTAAAGTTAGTTTGGTCTTGGTATAAAGTCTTTGGGTTATGTAATTTGTATCATGACAAGGTAAATAAACCCCCATGAGTCACATCTTTGATTTTTACATCATCACCTTGACATGTCACACCTCCATGTTGTACACATGATTCCGTTTGTAACCTTTTATCTTTTTAAGTGTCAACTTAGAGTCCGGTGTATGTGTTGCCAACTCACTAGGAGAGTTTACAACATACTCTAAATACTTCATTCTTTCATTTGTCATCATTGCAAATTAAAGGATTGTGTCAAAGAGGATTTCCTTGTTTTTAGAGCCTACACTTAAACAAATTTTCAGGGATTATGTCACATATTTCATAACAGTTTCCTCAAAGTGTGAAATTCATGTTTGAATCAGGCACTGTGAACGGTTACTCTAGCGCTGCGAACTGGTAGACAGGTGCTGCGAATTGGCATTAGGGACTGGCTTAAGAGAAGGATTGGAGGTTGGATAACTTGCAGACATTCCTGTTCAAACTTAAAGACATCATCATCAAGACCAAGTCCACCAGGTACTCCATGAGAGTTTCCATGTTGTTTAAGGGATGAGAGAGGGGTTTTTGCTGGTTTTACCTATCGGCGCTGCGAATTGTCCTAATTTTGTTGATGCCTTCTTTCAAATTCACTTCCATGGTGTTCTGAACCTTGCTCAAAATACAAGGCCATATTTCACCCTCATATATCTTGTCCACTGTTCAGAATTCACCTGTTCCACTGAATTTCCTCCCAGCGTTGTGTACTATTACTCCAATGTTGTGAACTATTAATCTAGCGTTGTAAACAGGGCGTTGTGAACCCTCTAATATAGCACTGTTGAAAAACCCCATTGTCTGCACCTTTGAAAAATCAACTTTAAATGAGTGAAATTTTACCCCTATCCATTTTGAAAAGTGTGGTTGATCATTTGATTGAAGTAGGATTTAAGTTGCACACATTATTAATGGTGTTAACCCATTTTATGATGATAAAGACTTGTTTTAGCATACCTTTATCGTTTGTCTCCTTTTCATTATAGCTTCCAATTGCCTTTCCTTATCTCTTGTGTTTAAAGAGTGCCCTATCTCATTCCTAAATATGTATAGAAACATGTGTATAAATACATGTACAAGGCCAACCTATTGAAAACAATTTGTTATCAAAACCCTTGTTTCTTGTATTCCTTGTTTTCATACATCTAGTTGTCATTAAAACTTATAGAAAATATTTCTTTAGTAGCAGTATGGAAAGTCAACAACATAAGAAGGCTCACAAGGGAGGGGATATTATAAGGAAAAATCCCTATGGCATGCATCTCCTTTATTCTGAGCCTTTGATAAGAGAAGCCTTTTAGAGGGTAGGTTGCATCAATTTCTGTCAAAAGATGCAGAGGGGGCATCCAGAGGTGGCCAGAGAGTTTGCACTAAAATCCAATGGGACCAAAAACAAAGTGGGGAGGTTATAATTTGAAGTTTCAGAACTGTCTATCTCTGTTGCAACAGAGATACCCAACACTGGAGAAACGTGGTTCAAGGAAATGTCATTAAATGCTTCCTTTTCTAAGGAATCCCTTAAGCCAGAGTGTCGGGGAGACAACTTGTCCAAAGGGGTACCTAGAAGCCACATGCTTCAAGGTTTTGATAATATGTTGAAGGTTATCCAAAGGTATTTTACCCGTGAGGGGATATTTAACATGGTATACCAATACCACATCACGTTATTGCTACATTTCATAGGGAAATAAGCAATGAAGCTCCCTTTTTATCTTTTTAGAAGCATTGGTAAGATGGATGACAGAGTTCAAGCCAAGTCTAAACACATAGACACTAGTGTCTTTCACTCCGGCCTTATTAACATGTTGGTAATGAAAGTGTTGAGAGATACAAACACTAATTGGGAAACATTCCTCACTTCATCAAAGTTTCAACTAAATGTTTCCCATACCACATAGTCCAAGATACAAATTCCTACTCCTGTTGAGAAGACTGTGTGTTCAGAGGTTAGAAAGAAGAAAATGGGTGTTATGACTGATATAGATGACAGAGCCACAAATTATACATAAACATAAGAGGCTTCATAATATTCACATAGGGAAGCTTCACCCATAGCAGATTCCACTCCTATAGAGGTTTCTTCAAGCAAATCCACGGGCCTGAGAGGAGGAAAGCTTGTATTTCATTCACTTATTTTTGTAGACAAGGTTAAGCCTGGGAGGTCTCTTACTAGATCAGAAGCTAAGAAAATGTTCTTGTGAAGGATGGTGCAGCAAAGACTTCAGCCCAAAGGAAAGGTAAATCCAAAGCTCTTGAGCAACCAATTGAAATTATTGATGTCACTACTCCTCAACATGAGAGTAATCCCACTTTCAAGAGGCTTAAGAGACAACTTAAAGAAGCAAGGGATGAGGTTAATAAACTGAAGAAAGAAGATTTGGATTCAAGGAGGAATCTCAAGGGAGTCATGGACATATACCATGAGACCATGGATAAGGCCATATTTTTAGCCAAAAGGTTCCTGCCCCTCCACAGGTAGCTCAGAAATATCTACAGAAAAAGCAGATCTTATTAAGCTCAAATAAAAAAGTTAAAGGTATAACTACAACCTTTTAAAGAAGATTTGGCCAAGATAAATATGGATGTACTAGCTAAGGTTGCTACCAGGAGAAGATCTAGAGTTAAAAAATGAAGATGTTGAACCTCCATAACCAGTATCAGTTTTGGTCAAGTTTCTTATGTTATTCATTTTTACAACTTTTTGAGGATGGCTATGTTTTTAAACCATGATTAGATATTTGAATGTTTTCTTCTAGTCATTTAACAAGATTATTAAGTTGTTACAACATTTTGGGAAACTTGAGACCGTTTTGGGGTGTTTTAAGCCTTTGAAAAATCAAACAAGCCACTACAGGAAAGTTCGCAGTGCTTGGCACTGCAAACTCATGTTTTGTAGTTTTTGGAGGGAAATATTAATGCCAGATGTCAATATGGATGTGTATCAGTTTTTTGAATATCATTTGTGCGCTGGGAGGCCACATTCCAAAGGAAAATGCACTCAAATGGACACCTCATTTTCCATTAAGAAGATGTTTCAAATGTTGCCAACATCATCCTAAAATATAACATTCTATTTTATTTTTGTTGTACAATTGTAGCTACGCCACCTTTAGGAACATTAATCCTATGAAGGAGTTGTGATTCGAATTTTAAAGTTGTCAATGACAATATAGGATATAAGACAAGCATTGTAAGATTGAAGGAAGGTTCGAATGGTTTGAGAGCCACCCATATTTTAATATTGTCTGCATAGCAGAGAAGTTTCTTCTATTGTATGGATCAGACCTAAGACACTTTGGATAATGGAAATCAATCATATTTATTATCATCTTTTTGCTATCTTATTCTGATTACAGTCTGATTGAATGATTCAACTAGCTGATTATATCTTTGTTGCAATGAATGATTTATTGTGATATTGTTTACAAGTATATCAGAGTTTTTCTCTTTGATTTTAAGAAGTTCTTATTTTAGAGAGTATTTCTTCATATGTATTTCAATGCTACATGATGTTGATGATAAGCATATTACATTTTTCTTATCAAGTCTTCCACCTACTCACCTTATTTCTTAAAACCCGATCTAAAGTTATTCAAAGACTTATTTGTTGATGCATATTATATGGAGTAAGTTGTAATTGACGTTCTCTTTCTGATGTTTTCATCCATTTTCCACCTTATCATAAACACTTATCTTTAATATTTTGATGGGTATTGGGATGACACTTACAACAGTCTAAGTGTGACTTCTAGTGCTAACATTTTTTGCGTTGTTGTCGGTGAACAGATTGAACACATTTCTCTAGGTTATACGACAACACAAAATACTGATTTTGATGTTTCACAGTAATCAGTAAATAGAAGACTGCAGATTGCACCTGACAATTCAAAAGTTCAACCGTGGCTCCCAAAGGTAGACACACGAGGTTGAATCCACAGTCACCTTTGGATGCACCTGAACCTAATCTAGAAAAGATATTAAATAAGGGAAAAGTTTTGCTAGGATCTTCCTCTTCCAAATCCTCAGGTACTTTTGGAAATTTACCTGACTCTGCTTTCCATACTCTAGTTGTTGTTTCTCATTTTCCTATTGTTGAAACTCTTGTAAAGTTTAAAATAGGAGATTTCTCTGTAGAATATTCATCTTTTTTCTCCTGAGATGAAAGAAGAAAGTCTTGAAAACTTTGATGTTCTTGCATCCCATGAGCTTGTAAATTGGTTTAGGCTTGAGAGAAGATCTACTTCACTATCCCATATGCAAGATGTTTCTGTAGAAGTGGAATCAAGCATATTGGTTGCAGATAAATGAAGAGACAAGTCTGATATGGATAGGAGGAAACAAAAAGAAGAAGTTTCCACTTCTGATGCTTCATCAAACAACCCTCAATTTGATGAATTGACTAATTTATTCAAGTCACTTTCTACAGAAATGGAAAAACTGAAACTTGAGGGAAGGACATTGCATATGGAAGGACATTGAGTGAGATGAGGGGAAGTAGATGGGAGGGACATTGCATATGGATCTCTCTTATGCCACTATACCGGTCTTTGGGGGTGAACACAGAAGGTTGTATAGAGAAGCACAACTGGCTTATATTATTAATGATAAAGGTAATCCCACAAACCATCCTATTTATGTTGTTGACACTAATTTTGGATCTAGCATTCTACAACTCATTGATCTTCCTTGGTCACCTATGGAAATTAGAAAGTCATCATTAACACCATGTGAAACAGTCAAACAAGGTGCTCAAACTTGGAAAATGTATTTTGATGGGGCATCTTCTAAAGATAGTGCTAGTGTTGGAGTTATTTTCATTTCTCCCTCCCAAGAAGTCATAACTTTGTCTTTCAAATTAGAATTTGAAACCACAAACAACATTGCAGAATATGAGGCCCTAGTTTTGGGGTTGAGAGCTGCTAAAGATATGAAAATTCAAGAATTATCAGTTTTTGGAGATGCAGAGATGATTGTACACCAGGTAAGAAATATATATCAAGAAAATCATCCAAGGATGAGGACTTATAGGAATGAGGTATGGGATCTTATTGAAATTTTTTTCCTAGCTTTCAACATATCCTTTATTCCTAGAGAAGAGAATGCATTGGTTGATTCCCTAGTTGTTTATGCTAGTAACTTTAAAGTCCCACTACCTCCTAAGATCAAGTATGATATTCAAGTAAAGTATAGGCCTTCAGTACCTGAAAATGTCAAACATTGGAAGGTTTTTGAAGATTATCCTGAAATAAAAATATTTCTGGAAACATTAGAGGAATTTTATGCTTTTCACATTGATCAAGACCCAGATGATGAAAACAATCCTCATGCTGATAAATTCCTAAACAGGATTGCAGATCACAAGATTGTCCAGTTGTCTAGAAATCATATTACCAAGGGATTGGTTCCTTTGGAGATATTATTTGATAATAATGATGTGGCTGTGAAAGTGAGAGGTTCAAATGAAGATGCTGATTTGACAGAGTGCAATCTAGGTACTAATGAAGATCCCAAGTATGTCAAGTTGTCTAGTAGTCTGTCAGAAAAATAAAGAGATGAGTATATCAAACTGTTAAAGGAATTTTTTGATGTCTTTGCTTGGAAGTATGAGGATTTTCAAACTTATGATACAAGAATTATTGAGCATAAAATACCTTTGAAGGATGATACCAAACAATTTAGACATAAACTAAGATAGATCAATCCTATGTTGTTGCCCATCATGGAGAAGGAAGTCAAAAAATTGCCCTATGCTTAGATCATCATACCTTTGAGGTATTCTGAGTGGATAACTAATATAGTCCTTGTTAGGAAAAAGAATGGAGAAATCAGACTTTGTGTTGATTTCAGAAATTTAAACAGGTGTTCTAGGAAATATAATTATCCCTTGCCTAAGATGGAGCATATTTTGCAAAGGGTTACATGCTCAGTGAGGATGTCCATGATTGATGGCTTTTCAAGCTACAATCAAAATTTTGTTTTACATGAATATAGGGAGAAGACAACATTCACTACTCCTTGGGGTACTTTCATGTATGCCAAGATGCCCTTTGGTCTCATGAATGTAGGGGAAACCTTTCAACGTGTAATGGATATTCATTTTATTGGAGAAAATGATAAGTTTGTGGTGATATACTTGGATGACATCATAGTGATTTCAAAATATAATAAAGATCATTATCAATATTTGGAGAAGGTGTTCTTGAAATGCGGAAAATATGGACTGTCACTTAATCCCAAGAAGTCCCTTTTTTCTATGAAGGAAGGTAAGTTGTTGGGACATATTGTCTCAGCTGAAGGGGTAAGAATTGACCCAAGTAGAGTAGAGGCCATCAAGATTCTATATCTCCCTAGGTCCAAGAAAGAGATTCAATTCTTCCTGGGTAATATAAACTTCTTGAGAATATTTGTATCCAATTTTGTTGAGTTGGTGAAATTCATCACATCCATGTTGACAAAGGGGAATGAGGTAAAATGGACACTTGAAGATAGGAATTCTTTTGATCAAATTATACAATCACTGAATAAGGCACTTGTTCTTATCAATCCTTATTATTCAAAAGAATTTTTGATATTTTCTTTTGCCTGAAATGATACACTAGTTGTTGTCCTCCTTCAGGAAAACTCAGATGGAATCAACCTATTTCTTTTTTCAGGAGAGCTTTAAGATATGTTGAAGTTAGCTATGACATCATGGAGAAACAATTTTATGCTTTGGTAAAATCCCTCAAATCTTTCAAAGTATATTTTTTGCATTCCAAAATCATTTCTTATGTTCCTTCAAGTTATGTTAAAGAAATTTCGATTCATCCTGACATAGATGGAAAGAGGAGTAAGTGGATTTCCAAAATTTTGGAGTTTGATGTTGCGATGAAACCTACCAAGCTGGTGAAAGGACAAGGTTTAGCTATATTGTTAGTTGAATCAAATTGTAAGGTACTTGGGGTTAATTTCACGAATGTAGATTATGTATATCAACAGACTGATATTACTAGCAATAGCTCACATATCATCCCAAAATTGACAGAGTGTACTTGGTACAAGTACCTCATCCATTTCTGGCAAACATTGCAGCCTCCTACTGGAATTCAGAAGACTAAGGTGAGGTCTTTAAAGCTCAAAGAAATAAGATATTGCATTGTTGGTCATGTTCTATATTGGAAGGATCATGTAGGGGTTCTTTTAAGATGCTTCGATCCAGAAGAGGAAAAGCAAACCATGACTGATTTTCATGATAGCCTATGTGGAGGTCATCATTTTTGGAGGAATACAACATATTAAATACTCAAAGATGGGTACTTATGGCCTAGATTATCCACTGATGTATGTGAAAATATCAGATCCTGTGATAAATGTAAAAAATTCTCAGGAAATCATCAGCTAAAATCTTTTCCTTTGAAGCCCATAGTGGTATATGGCCCTTTCCAGTAGTGGGGATTATATTTTATTGGAGAAATACATCCAGCTTCCAGTTGCCAACATCGTTGGATTCTAACTTCCGTTGATCGTTTCACCAAGTGGATAGAATACATTCCCACAAGAAATGCAACACATAAAGTAGTCAATGTATTCATGGAAGACATTTTGTCAAGATTTGGTTGTCCTGACAAGATTGTTACTCATAATGCTGCAAATTTTAAAGTTGAGCCTCTGATCAAGTTTTTTGAAAAGTTTTGGATTCATCTTATTCACTCTACTCCATACTATCCTCAAGGTAATGGTTTAGAAGAATCCTCCAACAAAATCATAGTAAATATTATCAAAACGTTGTTGGAGGATTAAAAAAGTCTTGGGATTCAAAGTTGAAGTTTTCTCTATGTGCATATAGAATAACTACCAAGAGATCAATTGACACTACTCCATTTCAGATGGTCTATGGAACTGAAGTTGTTTTTACTACTAAACTAGACTTACCTGTGGAAACATTTCTTTAAGACCAACAAGGAGAACTAGATGAAATTATCAGGAGGATGCATCAGTTAGTGGAAGTACAATAGATCAGGGAGAAACTCTTTGATAAAGCACAGCGCCGTCAACAGAAAATCAAAGAAGCTTTTGATAAGAAGGTGAAGGAGGAATATTTCCAGTTGGGAGATTTGGTGCTCAAATGGGATGCACAAAGGAAAGACAAGGGAAAACATGGTAAATTCAAAGCCTTGTGAATTGGTCCTTTCAAAATTTCTGAATTTTTTCAAAATAACACTTTCAAATTACAGAGCTTGGAAGATACTAATTTTTCTGGTGGCCCAGTAAATGGGAATTTTCTGAAGAAATATTTCTCTTAAAGCCATGAGTGGCTTCCTTTCATTGTAAATATCAGTTTTTAGTTTGTTTTATTTTCTTTCAATAATGACCCCATAGCCCATGAATAAGGCACTGTAACTGCATGTTCTTGGCAACTCATAGGGAGCATGCCATCCCCTATGGATCCAAATGTTAACACATAGAATTGTAAGGGTCAAAATATCATTTCATTTTTTATTTTTTTTAGTCATAGTGTTACATAAGTCATAGGTTTTCATGTCTTCTTGTTATGGCCATCACTTAAAGTCTGATTTGGATAAGCTAAAGTTAGTTTGGTCTTGGTATAAAGTATTTGGGTTATGTAATTTGTATCATGACAAGGTAAATAAACTCCCATGAGTCACATCTCTGATTTTTATATCATCACCTTGACATGCCACACCTCCATGTTGTACACATGATTCCCTTTGTAACCTTTTATCTGTTTAAGTGTCTAGTCAGAGTCGGGTGTATGTGATGCCAACTCACTAGGATATTTTTTAGCATACTCCAAGTACTTCATGCTTTCATTTGTCATCATTGAAAATTAAAGGATTGTGTCAAAGAAGATTTCCTTGTTTTTAAAGCCTACACTTAAACTAGTTTTCAAGGATTATGTCACAGATTTCATAATAGTTTCCTTGAAGTGTGCAATTCATGTTTGAATCAGGCACTGTGAACTGTTACTCTAGCGTAGTGAACTGGTGTTGCAAAATGGCTGAAGAGAAGAGTTGGAGGTTGGATATCTTGCATACATTCCCGTTCAAACTTAAAGACATAATCATCAAGCCCAAGTCCACCAGGTACTCCATGAGAGTTTCCATGTTGTTTAAGGGATGAGAGAGGGGTTTTTGCCGGTTTTACATATCGACGTTGCAAATTGTCCTAATTCTCTTGATTCCTTCTTTCAAATTCACTTCCATGGAGTTTTGAACCTTTCTCAAAAGACTAGGCCATCTTTCAACCTTATCTATCTTGTCCACTATTCAGAATTCACCTGTTCCACTGAATTTCCTCCTAGCGTTGTGTATTGTTACTCCAATGTTGTGAACTGTTAATATAGCACTGCAAACAAGGCATTGCAAAAAGGGCGTTGCGAACCCTCTAATCTAGCACTGTTGAAAAACCCCATCGTCTGCGCCTTTGAAAGTTCAACTTTAAACGAGTGAGATTTTACCCCTATCCATTTTGAAAAGTGTGGTTGATCATTTGGTTGAATCATGATTTAAGTTGCACGCATTATTAATGGTGTTAACCCATTTTATGTTGATAAAGACTTGTTTTAGCATAGATTTATCATTTGTCTCCTTTTCATTATAGCTTCCAGTTGCCTTTCCTTATCTCTCGTGTTTAAATAATGCCTTGTATCATTCCTAAATATGTATAGAAGTAGGTGTATAAATCCAGGTACAAGGCCAACCTATTGAAAACAATTTGTCATCAAAACCCTAGTTTCTTGTATTCCCTGTTTTCATACATCTAGCTGTCATTAAAAATTACAGAAAATATTTCTTCAGTAGCAGTATGGAAAGTCAAGAAAATAAGAAGGCTCACAAGGGAGGGGAGATTGTAAGGACAAATCCCTATGACATGCATCGCATTGATTTTGAGCCTTTGATAAGAGAAGCCTTTTATAGGGTAGGTTGCATCAATTTCTATCAAAAGATGCAGAGGGGGCATCCATAGGTGGCCAAAGAGTTTGCATTAAAATCCAATGGGACCAAAAACAAAGTGGGGAGGTTATAATTTGAAGTTTCAGAACTGTCTATCTCTCTTGCGACATAGATATCCAGCACCGGATAAAAGTGGTTCATGGCAATGTCATTGAATGCTTCCTTTTCTAAGTAATTCCTTAAGCTAGAGTGTCGGGGAGACAACTTGTCCAAAGGGGTACCTAGAAGCCACATGATTCAAGGTTTTGATAAGATGTTGAAGGTTATCCAAAGGTATTTAACCTATGAGGGGATATTTAACATGGTATACCAATACCACATCAATTTATTGCTACATTTCACAGGGAAAGAAGCAATGAAGCTCCCTTTTTATCTTTTTAGAAGCATTGGTAAGACGGATGACAGAGTTCAAGCCAAGTCTAAACACATAGACATCGATGTATTTCACTCTATCCTTATTAAAATGTTGGTAATGGAAGAGTTGATAAATAAAAACAATGATTGGGAAACATTCCTCACTTCATCACAGTTTCAACTAAATGTTTCCCATACCCCATAGTCCAAGATACAAATTCCTACTCCTGTTGAGAAGACTGTGTGTTCAGAGGTTAGAAAGAAGAAAATGGTTCTATGAATGATATAGATGACAAAGCCACAAATGAAAAAAAATAAGAAGAGCCTTCATAATATTCACATAGGGAAGCTTCACCCATAGCAGATCCCACTCCTATAGAGGTTCCTTCAAGAAAATCCACGGGTTTGAGAGGAAGAAAGCTTGTATTTCATTGACCTATTGTTGTAGACAAGGTTAAGCCCAGGAAGCCTCTTACTAGAGAATCAACTAAGAAAATGTTCCTGTGAAGGATGATGCAGTAGAGACTTCAGCCCAGAGGAAAGGTAAATCCAAATCTCTTGAGAAACCCATTGAAATTATTGATGTCACTACTCCTCGGCATGAGAGTAATCGCACTTTCAAGAGGCTCAAGAGACAACTTAAAGAAGCAAGGGATGAGGTTGATAAACTAAAGAAAGAAGATTTGGATTCAAGGAGGAAGCTCAAGGGATTCATGGACATATACCATGAGACCATGGATAAGGCCATATTTTTAGCCAAAAGGTTCTTGCCCCTCCATAGGTAGCTCATAAATCTCTACAGATAAAAAATTTCTCATCAAGCTCAAATCAGAAAGTTAAAGGCATAACTACAACATTTTAAAGAAGATTTGGCCAAGATAAATCTAGATGTGTTGGTTAAGGTTGCTACCAGGAGAAGATCTAGAGTTAAAAAATGAAGATGTTGAACCTCCATAACCAGTATCGGTTTTGGTCAAGTTTCCTTTGTTATGCATTTTTACAACTTTTTGAGGATGGCTATGCTTTTAAACCATGATTAGTTATTTGAATGTTTTCTACTAGTCATGTACCAAGATTATGAAGTTGTTACAACATTTTGGGACACTTGAGACAATTTTGGGGTGTTTTAAGCCTTTGAAAAATCAAACAAGACACTACAGGAAAGTTCACAACACTTGGCACTGTGAATTGGTTGTTTAAGATAGGCATTGCGAACTGGCACCACAAACTCATGTTTTGGATTTTTTGGAGGGAATAACAAATTCCAGATGTCAATATGGATGCATACCAGTTTTCTGAATATCAGTTGCGAGCTAGGAGGCCACATGCCAAAGGAAAATTCACTCAAATGGACACCTCATCATCCATAAAGAATATGTTGCAAACATTTCCAACATCATCCTAAAATATAACATTCTGTTTTATTTTTTTGTACAGTTGTAGCTATGACACCTTTAGGCACAAGAATCCTATGAAGGAGTTGTTATTCGAATTGTAAAGTTGTCAATGACAATCTAGGATATAATACAAGCATTGTAAGGATGAAGGGAGGTTTGAATGGTTTGGGAGCCACTCATATTTTGATATTGTCTGCATAGCAAAGAAATTCCTTCTAGTGTATGGATCAAACCTAAGACACTTTGGATAATGGAAATGAGTCTCATTTCTTATCATCTTTTTGCTATCTTATTCTAATTATAGTCTGATTGAATGATTCAATTGGCTGATTGTATATTTGTTGCAATGAATGATTTATTGTGATATTGTTTACAAGTATATCAAAGTTTTTCTCTTTGATTTTAAGAAGTTCTTATTTCAGAGATTACTTCTTCATATGTATGTCAATGCTACCTGATGTTGATGATAGGCATATTACATTTTTCTTATCAATTCTTCCACCTACTCACCTTATTTCTTAAAACTTGATCTAAAGTTATTCAAAGCCTTATTTGTTGATGCATATTATATGGAGTAAGCTATGATTGACATTCTTTTTCTGAGTTTTTCATCCATTTTCCACCTTATCATAAGCACTTATCTTTAATATTTTGATGGGTACTGGGCTTGCACTTACAACAGTCTAAGTGTTACTTCTAGTGCTAACAACAAGGATATTGTATTAGGCTCACATACTGAGAGAGATATAGAAAAAAAATACTAAAAACAACTAAGAAAGCAAGGAAAACCTAAGGTAAAATGGTTACTCTCAGGGGTAGAATTTCTTCAAGTATAACCTGTTGACTGGGTCCTTGCTAGCAGCGCCTTCACGGTGGCGTAAGACGTAGGCGCCCTTAGTAAGGCAATGATGAATGACATAGGGTTCTCTCCATAGGGATTCAAATTTGTCATGGCTAAGGGTATCATGGGAGATATCGTAGGCCAACATAAGGTCATCTTCGGTAAAATAACAAAGGTTAACTTGGCGGTCAAGGGTGGATTTGGTCTTCTTTTTTGTTGCTTCATTGTTCTATAAGGATGCCCATCGATCTTCATCGAGTGATTCGAGGGTGAAAAATTGTTGCTCAAGTGGCGGTGTGTCAGGCAAGAGCTCAATTACAGTGCGTAGCGTTGGGATTTAAAACTAAATGGGGAGTACACATTCGATGTCGTGGACTAAGTGGGAGGGCGTGAAACCGGTGGTCATTTTGACGGTTGTCCGATACTCCCATAAAGTTGGGAAAAACATATGATGCCAATTGGTCTTGTGTTTTCCAACCATGGATTGAAACATATTTTTGAGAACTTTTTTGATGGCCTTGACTTTCCCATTGGATTTCGGGTAGTAGGGTGAGGCAAATTCATGAGTGAATCCTAATTCGGCTGATAGCTTCAAGAAGACTTCATTTTCGAAGTGCTTACCATGGTGGGAGACTAGTTGTAGGGGGACCCCAAAGAGAGAGATAACATGGTTGAAGAAAAAATGTGTCATTGTGTCGGACGTATTGTTGAACGTGGGCATAGCTTCAACCCATTTGGTGGAGTAGTTAATGACGACTATAATGTACTTATGTCCATTGATGGCTAGAGGGTTGCATGTCATGAAATTGATGCCCCATTTATAGAAGGGTTTGGCCGTGATTACAGGGTGCAAGAGGGCAGGTGGTGCTCGAGCCCTATGTGCATATAACAGACATTAGTCACATCTCTTAACTGCATGTACACATTCATGAAACAACATGGGCCAAAAATATCTCGCCTGAATGATCTTTTGTGCAACAGACATGCCAGATAAGTGACCACCACATGCCCCATTGTGGCAATCATTCAGAACTGTCTCGACCTCTTCCAGGGTGAGGCATCATCGAAGGAGCATGTTGAAACCTCTTCGATAGAGAACGTCTCCTATGAGGAGGTACTGTGAGGCTTGGTGTTAGAGGCGACAACGATCGTCCCGAGATAAGTGTGGGTCGAATTTTTGAGTGCGAAGGTAGACCAAAATATCGTCGCACCAGGGGTATGTAGATGATATGAGAAATAAATGCTCATAAGGGAAATCCTCATTAAGCGGGGGGTCTGTGGAGTCATATGGAAAGTCTACGAGGATTTTGGTGAGGATGAGGGATTTCTTTTTCTTTAGTGTGGTAAACTCAAGGTCGTATTCTTGGAGAATAATGATCCAGCGAGCGAATTTTTCATTGATCTAGCGACGACTCAAGAGGTAGTGAATGGGGTTGGAATCTATGACTACTTTGGTGGTACGGAGAAAGATATAATGGGGTATCTTTTGAACTACTAGGATCACTTCTAGTGCTATATTTTCCTCATGATTTTATTTGAGAGGTGTCCTAGAGAGGTTCTTGCTAATGTAGTATATAACATGTTCACGTTGATCATCATCAACCTGGACGAGGACTCCAGCGACAGAAACCTCTGAGGCAGATAGGTAGAGTATGTAATCCCTGTCATATTCTAAGGGATTGATTAAGGGGGATTTGTTGAGAGCACCTTTGAGTGAGTCAAAGGAAACTTTGGCATGGTGATCCCAGTCAAATGGGATATCATGACAGAGTAACCATAGGAATCCATGGGAATGAATGGCATAGTCAAGAACGAACCATCGCAATAAATTGTCTTTGCCTTGGAGGCTCTGCAAGTAGTGTAAGTTCCTATGGGGGGGATTTCATTGATTTACTTAACCTTAAGGGGGTCTACAGTGATGCCTTTTTGGGACACAATGAAGCCCAACAGGTGGCATGCAGTGATGCAAAAGACACATTTAAGTGGGTTGAGTTGAATTTTGTATTTTCAACAACGTTCAAAGATGATATGTAGATCCTCTATGTGGTGGGAACGTTTCTTGGACCGAGTTGTAAGGTTGTCCAAGTAGGCAAGAATGATGTGAATGAGATCATGGAAGGTGCATGTCATTGCACATTGGAAATTCACCCCGGTATTTTTGAGTCCAAAGGGCATGACACGATAGGAAAAGGTACCCCAGGGGGTTGTGAAGGCGGTTTTGTATTGATCAGCCTGTCGGATTTGGATCTGGTTATAGTCAGAAAATATATCCATGAGGGAGAGGACTTCATGACCGTCACATGCATCGATGACTTGATCGATTAAGGGGGTAGGGAAGTTGTCTTTGGGACAAGCTTGGTTGAGGTCGTGGAAGTCTTTGCAAACTCGAATGGTGCCCCTATTTTGTATTGACAGGAACAGGATTGGAAACCCATGATGTGTATGAAATGGGGTATATGAATTCAAATGTACGTATTTTGTTAATCTCATCTTTGATCACCATGGATTTGGAAGGGTGGAGGGGGTGTTGCTTTTGGTGATCAGGGGCAACGTCAAGCCAATTGCCAATGCGATGTTCAACAATGGTTGGGTCTAACCCTAGCATCTCAGTGTAGGACGAGGAAAACACGTCCTGATATTCCTAGAAGAGGGCTTTGTATGCTAAAATATCCTTTGGGGAGCATGTTTCCCCCAGGGTGATTTCTTCCACTACATTGGGTTTGACCAAAATGTCGATCTTGATGGTGGGTGAGATATTGGTTGTGTTACCTTCTTCAAACACGTCAGGAGCAAGTATTGGATTTTTGAACCAATATACATGGTCGGAGGGGATAAAATATTTATCTTCGATGGTAAAGACAGAGGATTCAGTAGGTGGTTGAAAAGCGTTATGTGCCAGAAAAAGGGATCGATGATGAAAACCATCCCATGGGTAATCAGGTGCGCATAGGACTTCTAAAATGTCTTCATCGGACTAAAAGGTGAGGGAATACAAGGAGTCTGTAACAGGGGAAAGTGGGGCATTGAGGTTCACGGGGGTAGTTGGTGGGGGTTGAACAACGTCATTCATCCCTCAGGTAGATGTGCCTACGAGAGGGGAAGGGAGACAGTTAGTAAATGTCATGAAACAAATATTCGTATATGAACTGGATGTACTATGGTATGGAGGAGGGGGAATATCATAAATTGTTGTTACAGGAGAGTTGGGGGGATTTGGGGGGAAGTCCTCGGATCGTGGTGGAATGGAAAGAGGAGTCAATGGATGGGGGTTGAGCCTTGGGGGATGTATTCCATGACTACTTTGATGGTGATCGTTCATAGTCAGGTTCATCAGGGTTGGTATGGTTGGTGGGATGGGTGTGATGGAAGCCTTCCAACGTGTGTGTCCCTCAATGATGAGTGGACATAGATATGTGTAATGATTCATCTGGTGGCACAATGTGCAAGGGCATCGAATGCACTCATTTACTAATGTATAAATATAGTGAATGTCAGTAATGGGTGATATAGAGGAAGGTGTGGGTAATGTGGTTTGGCATATCGTTTCTAGAGTATCCTGAAATTGGGGGAGAGTTAGGCAATGGTGTGTGTAATGGTCGTACTGAGAAAAATGGTGCAAGCATTCTTTGTTCTCAAAATGGGAATTTTGGAGGAAGAAGGTTCCAAGGAGGCTGATAGGGCGATTGGTGTAGGTAGTAGCGGTGTACTTATGGGTTTTGGAATGAGATTTTGTAACTTGGGTAAACCAGGGAAAATATTGGTAGGGTTTCCAACGGTGTTGCACAATGCGCATGGAAGTGGTATGCAGGGTGGGGAAGGGAGAGAATGTTCCTTCTTATTGCGTGTGCCTCGTTGGTTTGTGGCAGTTCCACCTGTTCCATAGGTAGTGTCTCCTGTAGTGGTAATATTTCCTCCAACTGTGTGATCGGTTGGGTGAGTGGATGGATGAGCCACTGATTGTGGTAATGGAACCACAAGTTGTGGTGGAAGAGATAAACTTGGTACCATAGTTGGTGGTTCTAGATACCATACAGGGATGGCTATGACCATATTTGATAAGGTGAGGGTAGCAACAACTTTATATGTTGTTACTCTCGGGGGAGGGTAAAAGAAGGGTATTTGGGTGATGGCATGTGGGACTATTTTCCAAATGGGGATTTGGCCCATGAGTGGTGGACTCTCTGATGTTCTGTCATGAGTAGTTAGTATGGGGGGGGGGGTTTTNGGTAGCAACAACTTGATATGTTGTTACTCCCGGGGGAGGGTAAAAGAAGGGTATTTGGGTGATGGCATGTGGGACTATTTTCCAAATGGGGATTTGGCCCATGAGTGGTGGACTCTCTGATGTTCTGTCATGAGTAGTTAGTATGGGGGGGGGGGTTTTAGGAAGTATCGGTGTTGGCCGAGAAGGAGTGGATGTAGAGTTTGATGAGTTTCGATGGACAGGGGATCTGCTATCTCCAATCCATTGGCTGTGACAACACACACAATGACGGTGGTGGGGTTTGTGTGTGGGAAGCCTTGGTATGTTCCAAGCCAGGATGGATCTTGAAATATCCCTAGTCTGAAATCTATCATTGGGACTAGGTCAAAGGTTGAGTGGATAAGTGGAAGGATGTTATCAATGTGCCCTAATTGGTTGGGTTCATGGTTGGTCAATTGATCAATGGTGACGATTTTCCCATTGTGAGGGAATATCATGGTATGTAAGATCGAGGAATCTATAGCCTGCATAACGTACATGTAGCTTCGGTCGAAGAGGATATTATAATCCAATTGGGAGTCAATGACTTATATTTCAATAAGAGTGTTTTTCCCCACTAGCTCAACGAGAACCTTTTGATACAAGCCTTCTGGTTGGGATGGGAGACCATCATAATCTCGAAGCATGATGGTGGAGGGGATCAACTCAGGTGAACTGGGTTGCTTCCATACTTATTTGGAAATGATGCAAGTGGATGCACCTTCATCTATGATGCAACGATGGACAATGATGTTTCAGAATTTTCTCGGAATCTGGAATGCGACTGATGATGGGAGTCGGGGTTCTGCTATGTCTAAATCAAATGTGATCAAGCGGGTGTCTGCAGGATCTATTTCCCCCAATTGTGAAATTAATTCCTTTCGTTGGGATGGGCATGTTTGAAGGACTTCCATAACTAACATGGTAGCGGGTGATTGAGAGAGATCGTCAATAACACTGTAGCTATGGGTGGCCCGAGCATGAGGATTATGAAATTCCTACACAAGGATGTGCGAGGCATGTAGGCTATGGCTTTAGTGTTAGGACGAGGGATCATCAATGGTCGTCCAGTTGGTAGCTGAGGAGAATCCAAAGTGGTGGGTAATGAATCATGGGATGTACCATATTGGTGACTACGAGTTTGTAAGAGGATTTCCTCTTCAGTGGTGAGGAGGATACTGCGGTTGGTGGTGTTTTTTGGGTGGGACTGTTTAGGTGGAGGGAACTACCCCTGTGGGTGTGGGCATTGGGACCCCTCTAGTTGAGTATTGATGAATCCCTGATGTGGGATTGGGTTTTGTAATACCGTCGGTGGTGGTGGTGGTATATAAGTGGGAGGTCCTTGAGGTGTACCTTGAGGGTTGGGATCCTGATGAGGATTCATGGCATCCTTCATCCATTTGTAATAAAAAATTTGGGGGCAATGATGAGTGTAATGGCCATATTATTCACATAATGTGAAAGGGTAATTAGTGTGAAGGTTGTTGTTTCACCCTTGTTGTGGCTGGTCATTATTATTTCCCCCTTGAGTGTTTTTGCTGGGTTGGTGCTGGATACCCCCATCTTGGGGGTTTTGCTGAGGGGGGTTTCCTCCTCATCTCTGGTTCATATTCTTTCCTTTCTTTTGATTATTGTTGGTTTGGTGGGGTGGATTGGTCGTATTCAACTGTTCAAAATCTTGAACTTGTTGAAGAGGGGAAGGTTGGATGAAATTGACCCTTACTTGGTGTTGTCCATGTGGGGGTGCGACAGGTTGAGGTGGACTTGGGAAGTGATAGTATGGTTTACCTTGTGGGGGTCCATATGGGTTGTAAGAAGTGGAGGTGGCTCCATTATTAATAGGTGGATGTGAAGTAATTCATGGAGGAACCGATCGTGGGACATGTATTGGTTGGGGAAGTGATGTGGTTTGATGGGTACCCACGGGGAGCAGAGGAGGTGCCATGAATTGTGGAGGGGGGGGGGTGGGGGAGGGTAATATGGAGTCCCCCCATATGGTTGAAGGTATGGGTTGGTTCCATATGTGGGTACCGACTGTGCGTGTGGTTGAGTATGATCCATGTAGCCAATCAACCCATCAACAACGTGCGATGTTCCAGGTTTGTCTTGACCAAAAGGAAAAGGACGAGGAGCATCTAGGAGGACAGTGTATAGGTACCTTGATTGGGAGTAGATGAGGTCAAAATGTTGTGCCTTAGTGATGGCTTCATCTTTAGTTTGGGGGAGGGTTGTAGCCACATATTTTGCAAGGTTAGGAATGAGTGATCGAAGGAACCAATCTAGCCTTTGTTGGGGGTGGTGTTCACTTTACAAAGGTTGCAACGTCTACAACATTCATGAATATGGTCTAAAATGTGAGTAGAAGTGTTTTGTTTTCATTCTGATAGGATTTCAGACCCAGTATCATCACAGATGGGAAGTTGGAAAAATGACAGGAATGATTTGGCTAATGATTTGAATGTTGAGTGGGCTCCGAAATTCTCGTCCACATACCATTTGGTTGTTGTACCAATGAGGGTTCTCTCAAATAATCGTAGATGAATGGAATCTTCCATTATGCTATTGGATGAACACCACAAGTGGAAGGACATGGCATAGTTGGTGGGCTCCTCTCCAACTTTTCCTTCAAACTTAGGGATGTCTGAAGGTAGTTTTGTGGCATATTTGACCAAGTGGGGTCATGTAATATGGGTTCATTTGTTAGTTTAGTTAGATCAGGGACACTGAGTGAAGCCAAAAAAGGCATGATAGGAGTAGGTCCTGCCATGTTATGGGAGGAAGTGGTTCCTTGGGAGCTTGTTCTTTGTGAAAAGGTTTTGGATTTCCCTCATTGTGGTGGAGGGTTTGTTTGTGAGTTTTTTGGGATATTGGTTCCAAGAAAAGTGTCTCCTAGTAATCCTGAGCCTAGTATCGTAATATTAACTCGTGTATGTGATGGTATTGCTGATGTCTCAGCGAAATTAGGAACACCGCCCAAAATTGGGGTTAAGTTTCTCAAGCATCTAGAATAGAGAGGGTAATGTGGTTCCCTTATGATTCTATCCTAGATGTGGGTGAGTGAAAATAATGTGAAGAATGGTGGGACAAACGAATTTCAAATTAATTTAAACAATGTATTCATAAAAATGTATGTATTCAAGTGGTGAAAATCATACATCAAAATAATGTGAAAAGTGGTTTGGGATTTTTTGTAACTCCTCGTGGGGGAATAAAAATCAAATAACAAGTGCATATGTCCTATCTGACGTAACTTCCTTCTTCTCAAATAACACTGGACCTCCAAAAAATCTCTCGACAATGGGGCCGAAACCCACTTGAGGAGAAACAAGTGAAGGGATGAATAATCAGTTATAATGAGTGATGAAGGGGGCATATCCCGGAAGTAGTGGCGATATTTCTCAACAACCATTCAAAATCTGATTAAGGTGTGATTTCATCCCATAACCACCACCATGGGTAGATAAATCCTAAGTTGGGCTACTAATTTACCTCCATCAAGCACGACATTTAGATTTTTGGCCTTAGAAATTGGTCATAGGATGGATGCTTTCCAAGGGTTGGGTGACCCAAGGAGGCATGCACAGAACAACTGGACCTCGGCCTTCAACCCTTCATGGGTGTCTCCCTGCCATATGGTATATGAATGATTGAGTGGGAGGATTTTGGCACCCTAATTCACAAATTTATAAGTTTCAAGTGAGAAGATGATGATGGGGAGTTATTTGGATCCGTATCCCCAAAATCGTAACTTAGACTACCAAATTATTTTGTGTTCCTTCTATGGAGGTTAGAAAGTGGGTTGATTATGGTTTTTTTTAGAATGTGAAAGACTGTTGTGAAGTTGGGGTCATGGAACAACTTCTTTCTTTATGATGGTGTGCACAAAAAGCCTTTTCTAAACAAATGAAGCCTGCAAGAGTTTCAAGTATCTAGCAAAAAGGTTTTTGAATGAGTGAGATTGTGTGCAAGGAGTGGTGATGGTGAAACAAGTTTTTACTAAATTAAATTCAATATTTTAGCATGATGGACATTGTGTGGTCCTTTATTTATCTTGTTTAGATAACTTACTAAGTTTGTTCAAAATGACCCTTGCAAATGTAAGTAAATCCTAAGCTACCATGGCGGATATGAAAATCCTTACTTGGACCCTTTATCTTCCTAAGGCATTGTGTAATCTAGAAAACTTGAAACTAGTCCTAGATTGTGAGCATGTGGGCATGTGTGGGCCCTTACAATTTATTTAAACTCCTCAGGTGACTTACTTTAAAAATTAAAAACTATCCTATAATTGCATGCATGTGGGAATATGGGCCCTTATAACTCTTTTAAGACTATTTTTCAACAAGTTAAGAGGATTGACCTCTTTGAAAGTGATTTGATTTACCCAGAGAGATGGAGACTTATCTAAGAAACCCCTTTTTCTGATTTCCAAGATCACACTAAGGTGCGAGGAAAGAGCATACTCCAAGATTGGTTTAGATGGTCTTCTAGTCCTGGTTTAATGTGATGACTTTGTAAAATGGAAGCTTTGTTATGAGATAAAAATGCAAAAAACATTTTAATCCATCCATGTGGCAGCTAAGGAAATCAAATATATTGTGGTTCTTTTTAATCTCCCTAATTATCTATGTGTGATGTGGGATTTATGTATGCAATAATTAGATCTCATTATGCTTGTACTAGCTTTTACAAAGTGCGAAAATCAAATCTAAATTATTGAGTGGCAGTGGGAAACTCAAGCCTTACAATTTTGCGAAATTTAAGATAGGTGCATGACATAATCAGAAACAGTCGTGCATCATGCATAGACCGCGTGATTAGAGATTTTTGACAGAGCGCAGATATGCGCGAACCACACGTTTGTTCATCCTGAACCTGTATGCATGCAGAGAAGTTGGCGGGAGGAATTTAAAAAAAAAAAACTATTACTGTGGGGTGAAATCCTACTCTGAAAGGGTGAGACTAGGCCGGTTTTGACCCCTGCACATGCAAACAAGTAAGAAAGAAACTCTAACATCCTAATTGGGGATAATTTTGATTAAAATCCCTAGTATGGTCACTAATATGTTGGGTTCCTTTTGTCACAAAGGGTGAGAAAAAGGAGGTCCCTTAACTATCTAGCTAGGCTAACCAGAAATCACAAAAGAGAGTTAGTTGGTTAGTGAATCAACTAACATACATTAACAAGAAATAAACAACAATAAAATAAATCTAAACTAAGCAAGTAATAACTTCAAATGAATGCACAAAGAAAACACAAGAGATATATACCAAGTAAACTGATCTTCGAATAGATACTCCTTGGAGAAATATGTTAAGCCCTAAATAGTGGCTCATTACCCATTAATTGGGGCATATTACATTAGTAATGTTATTTTATTTATGTTGCTTTATTCCATTATTTGTAATTATACCTCCTATTCTCCTATATATACCAAGGAGACATTTTCATTTGGAATCATCTTGGAATTGGGCATTTATGTGGGCATAAGGAGGTTGCCCCCTCGAAGAGGCTTATTATCTGAAATTATCTCTTTTTAAAGGCATTGAGTACCTATTCTAATGTTTTTCTATGCTATATTGATATTTGGTTCTTAACATATGGTATCAGAGCTCAAGGTCTTGGGGTTTCGCTGCTACATCTGAGACACCTTGGAATTTTCACTATAACTTTTTTTCTACAATGTTTCAGAAGGAACGACTTGGATGATATTTAGTAGACAAATCAAGGTACGTTGGGTTAAAATTTAATCTCCTGAGGCCTTATACTTTCGGAGATACAACCTGTGTAAGATAGAGTTTTGGAATCATCCTGAAATGAGTCATTGCGTAATTTTCGCCATAAAATATTTTTTGTAACATTTTAGACCCTAAAATTTGGGGGCCATTCACATAAATTAGTAAGGTAGTTGTGGTAAAAATTTCAGATTCTGGGTCATCTTACATTTGTAGATACACCTTGTGGAAGATAGGGTATCTAACTAGTCCTATTGACTAGTATCAAGAAGGTGTTCTGGGTAAAACAATCATAACTTCTTTCTAGAGTATCCAAATTGAGTGAGACCAGTTGCATCGGATAGTGGATAGTCTGTATTATTTCAGGTACGAGTTTCAAAATTGTATATTAATTATTTTGTGCATGGAACACTATACAAGTGACATCTCTTGGAAAGGCCAAAAATCATCAAGTTGTGGAGATGTTATCATAAATTCCACTTGGCACATCCAATTTTGATCAGATCTGTGGCATTGCAGAGAATAAATGTCATAGAACTACAAAAAAGAAAGTTTCATACCCATAAGGGCCGAAAACTTTGGAGATACAACATAAGAAAGATTTTCTAGCAGAACCACCTCAAAATCAAGGTTCAAACGTGATACTTGGCCAACATGCCACCCAAAAAGGGAACTTCTACACCAAATAAGCCTCCAGAAAGTCCTACTTGGACTCTTGATGAAGGTGAAGAAATGCGTAGAGACATAAATGAATTACAAAAGAAGACAATGACAAAAGATGAACTACAAGGGATGTTGGATTCAACTGAAGCTAAATCGGAGGCAATAATGGATACTAAGATGGATGGTTTAAAAAGGGAGATCATGGAAGGAATGAAATATTTCCTAATAGAGAGGACACCTGAAAGTGAAAATGTGTCCCATGAAATTCATGATGAGGACACAAGGAAGATGAATCAAGAATGGAGAAACTCCAACTTTGGGTTAAAGACAAACCACGTTCCTAAGATCGATATGAGGAAGTTTGATGGCAAGGACCCAATCACATGGATACTTTAGATGGAGCAATTATTTGATCTATATAATGTGCCACATACACAAAAGGTACGAAATGCTTCTTTATATTTAGAACCTAATAAATTTGTATGGTATTGATGGCTTTGTTCTCACAAATCACTCATCACTTGGACAATTTTCACGGAAGAAATGATAGCACACTATGAGGATACAAGGAGCAATGCCTTCTTTAGCCAATTGATAAATCTAAAGCAAAAGGGTTCAATTACAGAGCACATTGATAACTTCCAAAGATTGAATATAAAGGTAACAGATGTTCCAGATGAGCACTTGATTGATGTATTCATAGGAACTTTAAAGGATAACATTCAACATGAGGTTCGACTTTGGAAACCCAAATCATTGGAGAATGCATTTAGGGTGGCAAGAAACGTTGAAAGTAAAAATATGGCTATGGCTACTAGAAGTACCAATCCTAACATCTATAGAGAGAATAATTCTCCTTCTTCTAAAACACCTCAACCTACAAGGTTTACACCTCAACAATTGGAGGAAAGAAAATCAAAAGTTTTATGCTTTAATTGTGACAACAAGTACANTAAGGGACATAAGTGTGGTGAGAACAAATTATTCTACATAGATTGTGAAGAGGAAGAAGAACAAGAACAAGAACCATCTCAAGATGAAAACGTAGAAGCAATTTCGTCTGAAGAGTTGACTCCCACGATATCGTGTAATTCATTGGCTGGAATTAGAACTCCTCAAACCCTCAAGATCAAAGGATATATCAAAAAGAAAAAGGTAATAGTCCTAATTGATTCTAGTAGTACTCATAATTTCATTCACTATAAATTGTCCAAAGCTCTCAATTGCTTTGTATATCCAGTGCCAGAGTTTCAATTAATGATTGTAGATGGAGGAACTATCAATTTCTTAGGAAAATGCAATAAGATCAATCTTACTATGGGGTAATATGTAATGAATAGTCCAATGATTTCTATACCCATGGGTGGTGTTGAAGTTGTACTAGGAATCCAATGGTTACAATCATTAGGAACAATGGCTTTTAATTTTCAAGAACTTTTCATGAAATTTTCATTGGAAGGAAAATAAATTGAGTTAAGAGGTATCACAAGGAAACACGGTAAGGTGATAAGCTCTAATGGCATGACAAAATTATTGAAAAAGGGGCATCAAGGTGTTATTGCACAACTATGCTCACTAGATGTTCAAACATCTAAGCCATCTATTCCTATAGATCTCCAAGGGATCATTGATAAACATTCCAAAGTATTTGAAGATATTCCCAAAAGTCTTTCACCCACTCGAAATCATGATCATGATATTCACCTAATTCTTAGGAGTGTTCCTCCTAACATCAGGCCATATAGATACCCTTATGCCCAAAAGAGTGAAATTGAGCGCATGGTTGAAGAAATGTTAGAGGCTGGAATTATTAGACCTAGCCAAAGTTCTTACTCTGCACCAGTGGTAATGGTATTC
>ML779953.1:207412-233294 GCA_009831015.1 Picea engelmannii
TGTCAAGGTAAACCGTAAAAATATTAAGGCCATGATGGACTGGCCGATTCCCAAAACATTGAAGAATCTTAGAGGATTTTTGGGTTTGACAGGTTACTACCGCAAGTTTGTTCGACACTATGGAAGAATAGAAACACCTTTAATGACACTAACTAAGAAGGATGCATTTTCATGGACTCCAGAGGTAACTAAATATTTTGAACAACTTAAAGAGGTGATGTGCAAAGCTCCTGTCTTGACCACTCGAGACTTCACAAAAACCTTTATGGTGGAATGTGATGCCTCGTAAAATGGAATTGGTGTTTTCCTAATGCAAGAAGGAAGGCCCCTAGATTTTGAAAGTCGACTACTCAAGGGAAAGGACTTACAAAAACCCATTTATGAGAAGGAAATGATGGAAATACTATTTGCATTGAAGAAATGACGTCCTTACCTAATAGGTAGGCACTTCAAGGTCAAAACAGATCATGATAGTCTTAAATACATCTTGGAACAAAGGCTATCTTCAGAAGAACAACAAAAATGGGTAACCAAGATATTGGGTTATGATTTTGAAATCGTCTATAAAAAAGGGAAGAAAAATGTTGTGGCAGATGCACTCTCAAGAAAGGATGAAGATGTGGAGGCCTTTCTCTATGTTATCTCAATCATCCAACCCGATTGGATAATAGAAGAAAGGGATGAATGGAAGAATGATGAAAAAGTGTGGACTCTCATTCAAAGGTTGCAGCAGGATTCCAGTGCATCAGATACATTTACATGGAAATATGATTCACTATGGTACAAAGATCACTTATATTTATGTAAGAACTCTAAACTCAAACAAAAGGTACTATTGGAATTGCACACCTCTCCAGTAGGAGGGCACTCAAGATTTTTGAAAACCTACCATAGGGTTAAGAAGGATTGTTTTTGGGATGGCCTTAAAACTAATGTTCAAAGGTTTGTGGCAGAATGCTTGGCTTTCCAACAAAATAAGGTGGAAACAATTAAGACCCTAGGTCTTTTACAACCATTAGTTATCCCAAGTCAGCACTAGGAGGAGGTTTACATGGATTTCAACACAGGGTTACCAAAGTCTAAAGGAAAGTGTGTCATCATGGTGATTGTTGATAGACTCAACAAGTACGCACACTTTTGTGCACTCTCTCATCCCTTCAAAGCCAGTATATTTTCCACTGCATTCATGGAGACAGTTCAAAAGCTACATGGCAGCCCAAAGATTATTGTAAGTGACAGAGATCCCATCTTCACTGGACATTTTTGGACAAAATTATTTTCTTGTTTGGGTACTCAATTGCCTCATAGCTCATCCTATCATCCTCGATCTGATGGAAAAACTGAGATAGTGATTAAATGTTTGGAAGGCTACCTTCGTTGCTTTGTCTCTGATAAACAAATACAATGGTTCAAATGGTTACCATTGACAGAATGGTGGTATAACACTTACTTTCATACTGCAACAAAAATGACACCATTTATGGCACTTTATGGATACCACCTTCCTTCCATCACTTCTTATCTAAAAGAAAAATCTAAGGTTCAAGCAGTGGAAGATCACATTGATCATCAACAACAATTTCTCCAAATATTAAAGGATAACCTGACCATGGCACATAATCGCATGAAACAACAAGCAAATCAACATCGTAGTGAAAGAAGTTTTGAAGTAGGGGAATGGGTGTTTTTAAGACTACGACCATACAAACAGATGTCCCTCAGGCAAGCCAAGAAGGATAATAAAGTATCACCAAAGTACTATGGCCCTTATAAGGTGTTGCAAAAGATTGGTACTATGGTATACAAATTGGAGTTGCCTGCATATTCACGAGTACACCCAATGTTCCATGTTTCATGCTTAAAGAAGGTTATAGGTGACAAGATCCCATTTCAAACTATATTTCTAGAACTTGAAGAGGAAGGACAAATCATATTGGAGCTTGAAGCCATCACTGACATAAGAATTCACCAGCTAAGGAATAGATCCATTTCAGAGTATCTCATTAAATGGAGGATACTACCAGCTGAAGATTCCACTTGGGAAGATGAGTCTTTTATATAGAAGCATCCAAAGTTACTCAAGTGTTGCGGACAACACTCGTCTCAAGGGGAGGGGCATGCTAAGCCCTAAATAGTGGCTCATTACCCCTTAATTGGGGCATATTACATTAGTAATTTTATTTTATTTATGTCAGCTTTAGTCCATTAGTTGTAATTATACCTCCTAGTCTCCTATGTATACCAAGGAGACATTTTCATTTGGAATCATCTTGGAATTGGAAATTTATGTGGGCATAAGGAGGTTTCCCCCTTGAAGAGGCTTATTATCTGAACTTCTCTCTTTTTCAAGGTGTTGAGTACCTATTCTGAGGTTTTTCTATGCTATATTGATATTTGGTTCTTAAAAAAATGTGGGACATTATGAGGCCCCTCTTCCTCCTTGGGAAGGCTCTTGAGTCCCCAAGTACAAAGTCTTCTTTCTACTATCAATGGCTAACAAAGGAAAATGGTGAAGAAAAGAGTGATGGGCTACTCAAGACGAGAGAATCCTAACACTTGCTATGGATTCCCAAAATATTTCTAAGAGGAATATGGCTTCCCAAAGCTAAAAATGAGAATCATAACAATACTCAAATACTTTTTTATTTTTTTCATACAATGGCCCTTTATTTATAGGAGGATGGAAAGATTTTTCCAAACTAGTTTCAAATGTGAATGGGAGGCCCTTGGAGGTACCTCCCATCCTTTTCAGTGACCCCAAGGAGAAATTTTGGGGCAATTTTGGGTATGGGGGAGATCCTCTTCATCCCAAAAGTGGTTGAGGCCCGACCAAACTCATTAATGAGTCGTTTCCATGTCCACACGAGTCTTTCGATTGTCATTCGTGCAATGTGCACATCATATACCGTGTTAGCCAACGCAGATGCATGCGTGTGCTTTTGTTGAATGTGCACAAATTTCCATAACCACTTTTATATAGTTTTTATGATTGTCTTTCCAAACTGAGTGTAATCCTTCCACAAGTATTGGTAGTATGCTATGTTTGTGTTAAATTTTTCTTCATCTATTGTCTGTATTTGCAATGAGTCATTTTCTGGTGATAACACCAAGCTTCCATATTTGGCATCAACTTCCATGTCATTTCATTAAGAACAATGGAAAATGAGTAACAATGACATGACGATTGTATTTCATAACTACATTATGTGGCTCATATTCCTCAAATTTATATCAAGTCCTATTCTTCTCCACTTGTTTAAAGTACTTCCCCTTAAGAATAACATATCCTCTCACAAAATCTTGTTCATCACTATCAATTTGGCTCTCCGACAATTTGCATTTAATGTTAGTGCATCACAATGGATAATAGTCAACACTTTCAACATTGTTAGGAGGTTCTATAACAACAAAGACGTCACCTGCATGACATTTTATACATATTTGAAACTTAAAAAAACATGTTAAATTCAATTACTGTCTAGTCAATATATAAAATTTAAATATACCCATCAATTCCATAATTCACTATTTAAAAATATAGATACATGCATGTGTACCTTCTTGTACTAATCCATAAATAATATCATAGTTTGAAGAGAATTGGCGACCCTCATCTCTATCTTCATTTTGAAGGAGCACCTGAGTAAGACCAACATGATCTAAAGGTTCTAAGATACTTTGTCTCCATTCTTCAACAAATCCATGTTCTACATTTATACATGTCTCTTAGAATTCATTCTCTATGCATTATGCACAATAGCAAGAATGCTCTCTGACATGTAAAACTCAATCAGTGTGATTTGTGCTTCTAATAGAATGAAGATACCTTGTACCTGGTATCGTTTTACATGAATAAGCATGCCCACGATCAACATCAGTTATATACTAAAAGAACATAGAAATAAATTTATCACTCCTATCATCAGGCCCATGACACAAATTGTGTGTACACCAATCAACAACACTTTTTCCATCTTGCAGTGGTTGGAGAAATTTCTATTTTCGACACACTAGTTCAGTGGGAGTTAACTGACTAGTTCTAATTTTAGACCATCACTATTATGCATGCATTCTTAAGATAGGATGTCATTGCCTATATGAGTGAATATCACTCACTCATTAAACATATCATAATATACATTGATTCTCATTCTTCATATTGTATCTATCGTTCTTTTCTTGATAAGCTTCGTTTTTGTATGCTTTAGCTAGGTCTCCTGTGCAGGTTTCCATGAATTTACACTGACATGGTATCAGAGCCGATCTGCTTGGAGAAACCCAGAAAATCCAGAGAAGAACACACTTATCCTTCAGAATTATCTTTCCTAGTTAGATTAGTTATTATATACCTCATTAGGTTACCTTACTACCTTGTTCCTTTAAACCCTCACAAAGCAAGCAGGCACTGCCCATACAAGAACACATGAGACATACCATCAAACCAACAAGATATTAGCCAAAACAGTTGAAAGAATATATCCTCTTCCAGTTGTGGAGGAGCATTGTCTTTCGTCGATCCCGACCTGCCCAGTCTAGTCAAAGAAAAATCAGAAATGACTTATTATTACCTAAAGACGCGATATGTTAGTTATAATAAACGGTCTTAAAGGCTTTACAATAGGTGAACACTTCAACAGACACGCATGGTTCAATAGTTGGGAAAGCTTCATCACTTTCGTGTATCCATCGAACACCTTGCCTGAGGAAGGGATTCATCGCTTTCTCTTCCAAGAGAAAGAACAAGCAACTTCACACCTAAAATTTTTACATAAATCATGTCTAAAAAGGAATCACTCATGATGCACGATTCTTTTTTAGTCTTGACCTAATCCACGACCTACCAAATGACATAGTTCTAGAGTGGGGAAATTCTCGATGGATTTAGATACTTAATTATGAGAATCTGGCTTTTTGTTGCAATACTTGCCAACATATAATCCATTTGCAAGATTCCTATATGTGTGACCCCTTTGTTTTTGTTGTAGAACAGCGTGGCAGAACAACATCAACGCAACACAAGGACACTGACAGTTTTGCCACTTGGAGCATCTTGATGTTGTATATTTCTTATTCTAGTTATGTTCACCCAACCAACCAGTATTAGTATTAGTATTCTTTTATTTATTTATTCAGTATTAGTATTCTTTTTTTTTCCCCTTAGTCATATTCTTGTTTTGTTATCCCCTTAGCCAGATGGTGGTCTATTCGCTTTCATGTAATTGGTCTATTCGCTTTGCTATATCGGTACTTAATATATCCTCGGGCTTCAAGTTTCAAGTTCGTTGTCCTAACCGTCTCCTCCGCTCCACTCCACCAAGCCCCCCTTATTCTTTCATTTCTTACTAGCTAGAGAGGCTCCTCTCTTCCCTACTGCTCTAGCCACGATATCGCTATAATATATCTTTAGGTAGCTCGCACCTCAACAGAATCAACCTAATTACTCAATTTGATGGATAAGACATTATCGTCGATGCACCCGTTGTTTAGTATCATTGATCATTGATCATCAACATGACACATGGTAGAATTAACGCATAGATTTGATTTTTATTAGTGTGTGTTAGGACACCAATAGGGATATTACTCTTATGCTAATGTTGTTGGCCAGGGGGAGCGATCAAAGGATACATATGATGTATTCCCCAATGTGAGGTTGTAGGTAGCACCCATAATCCATTCAAAGTTTATGTATGAGATGAGTCCCCTTTAAATCCAACATACCCAATAGAAGAGGTAGAGGAATATGTATCCCACCATTTCCCTGCACGAAAGACACTTAGATCATTAGCAAGGGCTACTCCTGGTTGGGACTTACCTACTATAGATAAGATAAATATCTATTTGTAGCACTGTGAAAACCCCAACTATTAGAGAGGATACTCTGTTAATGCTAATTGGGAATAATCCAATGGGAGGAATAAAGCAATGGCTATATTTCGGGAGGGAAAGCAATGGCCTGAAATCCAAACCACCTGTCATTTCCTAGTAGCAAATATGGAGGTAGGTAATTTTTCTATGATCCTAGGATGAGAATGGAAGAACCTAATAGGTGGATATATTATCCTTTATGGTTCCCATATGATGATTTCCAAATACCAGAAGAACATCATCATTTCAAGAGAACCAAGAATCATGCCTCATATAGAAAATCTCCCTAGTTCTAAGATTGATTATATTGAAACAGGTCTCAACACTTACTCCATCTTCACGAAAGAAGAAGATTCTTTTTTTGCCCAACCCGATCCTGACCAGGATCAAATTTGGCATATGCAATTTGATGGGGCTTCTTCTTGTGAAGGTAATGGTGGTGGGGTTCTTTTATATTCCCCATCTGGTAGACCACATCAGTTTACAAAGCGGGAAGAGCCATATTTTATTACAGTGGGCCCGCTCTCTGACATGTTACTAATTGGATACAGAGCTTTCAACCTTTGACCTTGAGTTACTTATTGGGTGGGGGGGTTGGTATGACACATATATAATTCATGACAAGAACAAATTGAGATATTATTCTGGGTTTGGCTCGCCTGACATGAGGAGAGCGATTAGCTCGTCTCGACCAAAGGGAGAGAAGGGTGAGGATGGATTTGGCTTGCCTTTCATGAGGAGAGTGTTTATCTTGTTAGAAGTGGTGATGCTACTTAGTTGCAGGAAGAAGCACATAGTTAACTGCCTCTACTGTTGGGAAGCCAAATTCCAGATAATGTAACCTTTTCTGGAAAGGACCTTAAACATTTCCCTAGGGCATTGCAGACTTTCTTGTAGGGTGGCAGTCCATAGAATAAGCCTAGGGTAGTGCGGCCACTCAACATTGTCATAAATCCAACTCCACCTAAGCCGACGGTTCTTTCCTTAACAAGCTACGAAATGGACTGAGTGTTGAAGTTGCACCTTCCCTCTCTCTCACAGGATTTACAGTTCAACATTCTAGTAGGTTTCACTAGGGCATTGGGGAGTCTCTGTACATTATATAATAAGAATTAGTGGAGAAAAAAGGGATTCCTTCAGTGGAGGAGACGTTGAAGGCCTTTGGAGACAAGGAAGAGACTGCGAGCACCATTGTCCCACTTATGCATATTGAGGATCATTACAAGGGGTCCCATATATGGATATAGAAGACCCAGTTAGAACTATTAGCACTAACCATGTCTTCTTTATTGTTATTATTGAGAGGGAGGGAGTTAGATGGCTTGACGAACTTTCTGATGGAAGGAGATTTCTTATTTGCGACTACTAATTTCTACTGAAAGGATCGATTTTCTATTGTTATTGAAAGGTCGGGGAAGGACACTGCGGGGAAGGACCCGAGAAGATCAGGGCCAATTTACCAGCATGAGTTAGATAAATGGTTGTGGGCCATCAATGAGAAAAGTAATAATGAATATCCCCATTTAGTTAATAACAGGGCTAAAGGAATAGTTAAAAGGATAACAAAGCTAACAAGGCTAATAGGGCTAGTGGGCCACTAGTGAAAAAGTAGTGGGCCAATCTCGTTTGTTTCCTTCCTCACCTTCCTACCTCAGGTGAGCCATCCTTCCTCCCCTGTTAGTCGAGCTAGTTCCTTCCTCATCCTCATTTTTCAGGTGAGCAATTCTTTTGAAGTCTTGAGCAGCAAATGTAAGCACTCAATCAAATGCAACTGCTAGGGGTTTTGCTTATGGTTCAATTACTTCGACTGTAGCGACTACTATCTATGTTGCTAGTCCTGGTTAGGATGTGTGTGGTGGTGAATATGGAATGGACTATGGCTCTTGAAATGGGAGGGATGTGACTACTAGATCAATGGTTTAAACCACTTATATTAGAGTCTCTACCTGTGATTTCATGGGTTCTATTTATGGATTTGGGACGGAAATGGGATGTGGGTCTCGATCTGACAAGAATGCTCTTGGTTCTAGCACATGTTGGGATTCACTCGGAGTTGTAACTTGATCTGGAGCTGGAAGGGATCCTAAGCGAGGTGATGGCCCTCGATCTATATCTAGATCCCATGGTTGCACCCCAACTAGTTTATGTGCTAGTCCCGTCTTCTATTCACCTAGTTCCATATCTAGATATAATAAGTGGGACAATGGTGCTCACAGTCTCATGAAACCCAGAGGTCAAAGGGATTATAAACAAACCCTATGATTAAAGTGGAGTGAATGTCAATTTTTGTGTATATTGGTACCATTGTGGGTATGTACTTCTCATCACAGTTGTAACATAAACCTTTCACCCGATGTGCTACCATTTCCTCATGATACCATTGGGCCCTTTTATTGAAGTAATAAACTACACTTAACAAGAACAGGCTAGCTAAGGAATGACTTACAAGAGAGCCATTACCAAGGGAAGGGTACTAGAGCAGTAATTACATTAATCAACAGGAAGGTCAACCTTTGGAAAGGGCCAGAGGTTGGGAATACTTACGTAGGGAGGAAGAGCACTAGTAAATACTCTTAGGATAGAAAGGAGAAAAGGCACAGTAAACAAGTACGTAAGCCCTAGGATAGACCCATAAAGAAACAATAATGGATGATCAAGGATATAGAGGACCGAATGGAAGATTTAGAACCGAATATCGATCCCAATATGGATCCGTGGATATTGGATCTCTAACTTTGTATTTCTTAAGCACGATTATTGTAATTTCCATATCTATTCATACCTTATGAGTAATACAACTCTTTGTACAGTTTCTCTTAATATTGCGCATCTAATGATTACCATTCAAGCTGGGTTCAAATCATCAAGCTACAAGGTAAGTTATTAGCTATAAGTAATATCATAGGTTACATCTTAATACCAATCACACAACTTAAGTAGATCCATTATTCAGGGTGGAAGCATATATATGCCTGATTTAATAGTATTTTGCTATATATATATATATATATATACAATAAACAATATCGTTGCTAACACACCTACCAGTTGTTTTGGTGAATAGTTAATAGAAGAAGAAGAAGAAAGTATTTTAACGTCCATGAGGCTAACAAAAGCCTATGGGACTGTTACACATTATTTTCGTCACCCTAATGATCGTTAATGATGTAAACCTATTTGTTGCCTTCAGAGAGGTCAGTGGCCTGAATTCCTGAAGAAAGAAGGGAGAAGAACTTTCCTTGAGAGAAGAAGTTGTGTTTTCCTCTGTAAAACCCCTATTTTGGAAGATTTATGTGGGCTGCACCATAGCTGGGGTGCAAAAATGCATGATTTTCATAGGTTGCACTATAGCTAGGGCGTGAAATTTCCACAGGCTGCAATATAGCCAGGTTGCGGCGGCCTTCGTATGTGGGAAAAATGGGCAGTTTCTTGATGCTTCTAAAAGGAGAAGATTCTATGGTGAGTTGGCCTCCGAATGGTTTGGATCTTACTCACTTTCATGATTTCGTGGGATCATCCTAACCTCCTCACCTTATCCTCTTCATCTTATAAAAGGAGAGGAACTCTCATGGAGAAAGTTAGCTTGATTGGGTTGGAAATTCTTTGATCTTGTTAGCTTGGTTAGATTGGCTTTGAGCTTTTCTTTGTCAAGATAGATTGTGAATAGCTATCAGATCTATGGTCTCAGAATCCTTGGAGCAAGAAGTGTGTGGGAAGCAAGGGACTATTGGAAGGAACCTTACGACATCAAGGCATCTGATTGTAATCTCTCTTCCTATTATTAATATAATACAGTGGCATGTTTCTTTCCCATAGAATTATCTTTATTTTATTGCATAATTCCTTGATCATATCCATATGTTGTCATTGAATATACTTCTACTGCCTTCACTTTGGTTGGTTTGTGTCTCACTGTAGGATTAGTATCACAAGAGCACCAGAGCGAAACAGGAACAACAAAGACATAAGGAAGCGACATTTAAAGGTATGTCTATCATCTTTTATTCAGTAGTAAATTTGATGATTAGAGCCTAGGGAAAGTGCCATGTCCTATCATGTTTTGTTCTAGATCTAGGTGGATCTAGGGGGATTACTCTATGTCCACATTCACCGATTTACCCGACAAAAAAATTGGCGAATCCACTGAGGAAATGATTGTTTTCCTAGTTTTCCTTTTTTTCTTTCTTTGATTGCTTGGTTTCTGTTTTCCGAGTCAATGGAAGATCCAACTTGACTCTCTGACTATTAAACTTCACTGGAAAACCTTCTTAATTTTTAATTTTTTCCATTTTTGTTTGATTTCCGCACCCTGCTTTAAGGGATAGTGTGGCGAATTAAGATTTTCGTGCCCTACCTATTTTTACTAGTGCAGAAACGCCGCACCCTACCTATATCTGGCCCGCAGAAATCAGTGATTTCCACACTGTGCTAGTCTTCCAGCCTACGTAAATTGTGAAATTCTTGATTTTTGATGGTTTTCCTTACCCAGATCTTGGATTTGGTTTTGGGGTGAATTTTTGGGTTTGATTATGATTTGTTTATAGTCTACTTGATATTTTTTGAGCTGCTTTTAGCCATCTTTGCTTTGTTTTCTTTTGAAAGATTTGATCTCTTCCTTTAAGCGTCTTTCTGCTACAAAACATTGTTTTTTTCTTTAGAATTGTTTGGTGAAAGAATTTATTTTTCTTTTATTGAATAGTTCGTGTTAAAAGAGAAAATTGTTTGGGTTTCTTTTTTTCATATCTATTTGCTATTGCTTTTAGCTATCTTTGAAACAAAAAAGATTTAATTTCTTTCTTTACATTAGATTGGGGGCATCCTTGCATTTGACGCAGTGAAATTGCATGATTCTTGGCAGTTTTTGGTCTTAAATCGTGTATTGGTGTACAATCTATTTTTCTCATTTCTTGAAAATATTGATATTGATGAGTTTTAAAATTTTGGGACATTGTGCATATGGGAATGATAAAATTTTTCTCCTTCTCATCGCATAGCTTTCACAAAATGAAAAGATTGCATCTTCATCTCTTTGCATAAATTTCGAGTCGGTCAAAACACCATATTGTCCACTCCATTTTCCTCTTGAGTAACAACAGCCATAAAATAAAGCGATTATAAAAATTGATTAGACATTTTTATATTTTATGGTAGCAAACCTACATTAGATTAATTGTAGGGATTTGGAATAGGTGTGAAAGACAACTTTCCAAAGCTGCAAACAAACATAGAATCTTGAGTTAGGGAGCGACGAAATCCACTTATTACATTTTTTCCTGGGAAGCCCTTCTAACACAAGGGTCAATCACGAGGTCGCATTGAGACTATAAGAGTTACTCACCCTTCTTTGTTGTTCTTAGTGTAGAGATTGTGCGTATTATGGGGGTTGATTGAAAGGTATACCCACAATGATGAGTGGAAGCCTTTTGAGTTGCTTTTGGGCTAGATACCCTGCCTTTGCGTGTGGATCGGACTATCGACTGTTTCCCCATAAATCACTGTAGTATTTGGTAACCTTAGTGGCCTATCTCTTTAGGTTATTTACACAAGGTGACTATGGAGGGGAAAGTCTTCACAGTACCTGGAATCGACGTTGGCCAAACTCACTCGGGCTCCTTGGAGGGTATACCCACGATTATGTGTGGGAGATTTCACCAGGGTGTAAGTCTATTAAGCAAGTCGTCAACGTAAATTTTCCACCCACTCTATCTCAACCCCTTCTTACTTTGTTCCCGCGACATTGGATTTCATCACTAGCTAGTGTGCTCATTGTGAGAAGGATTTGTTTGCTTGCTTGATTACTAGATTTTTAGTGTGTGTTGTTTGTTTTTCCTAGAAGATTCTAGTTTGGATCTTTGTTTTTAATGGAGTCAGTTCCCGAAATGACCAATGAAGGAACCTCTGCTCCAGGGGAACCTTTTATTTTTCCCTCTTATGGAAACATTGGTCCTCCTCACATCACTACTTTGAGCCTTCCAGGTCTCACAATTGGATTATCGGTATGGTTGTTTTCCACTCAGGTAATCCTGAATGCAGTTAGTGCTTCGGTTGTAAGCAATTCCCCCCAAGAGCATCAACCTCATGTTGATCCTTCACCTTCTTCACCAGTAAGATCTTCTTCACCTTCTTCACTTGCAAGGTCTTCTTCCATTTCATCTTCGTCGCCAAGTGAAATCTCTCAAGCTAGTAACTCGGTGAATAAGAAGAAGAAGAAAAGGAAGAATAAGAAGAAGAAAAATAAGCAAGGATCCACACTTCCAACCACTGCCAGACATGTTGGAAAGAAACCAGTTATTGTTGTTCGTGCTGGGAGTGTTGATGATGCCAAGAACACCCAAACAACCCATAAACCCAAGTACCCTTGCAGGCTTTGTAAGGGTATCCATCTTCTTAAGGATTGCCCTGGTCTATCCAAGGTTATAGAAGCATGGTCTACACACCCTCGCCAACCCATGTTGTCAACCTCTGAACAACATGCTGATGACCTCCCATCAACTAGTCAAAATACCCTTGGGAAGAAGAAAAGTCGAGTCAAGTTTCCTTGTAGGTTATGCGGAGGGAGTCATCAAAATCAATTTTCCCTTGTATGGACAAAGCCTCGAAATTCCTGGAAGACACGACTGTTTCATAGCCTCAACTTCCATCTTCTTATCGCAAGCTTACTTTCGACCCACCTGTAGTTGATAGAATGATCAATTCGGCCCCTTCGTCGGTCAAGCCGGTTGATCAAGTGGTCAATATGGTCACATCCTTAGTTCAACCAGTTGACAAAGTGGTCAATCCAACCTCATCCTCGATTGACCCCACTCTCCTATTAGAGAGTGAAACCCAAGTGGTTGATTTGATCCCATTCTCGATCAATCCCACTCTCCCATTAGAGAGTAACACCTAAGTGGTTGATTTGTTTCCACCCGTCGACCCCATTCTCCCCTTGGAGAATGAAACCTAGGTGGTCGAGTTGATCTCTCCATCGATCGATCCTACTCTCCCACTCAAGAGTAAACCCGATACTGCCCATGTTTTTCTCATTGATACAAAATCTACCCTGCTGGGGGACATTCCTGCTTATATCGTGGAACCCCCTCCAAGTAATGAGACCATCCTTTTTAATTGGGGTGTGCTAACTGGACCTCGTCTTCCCTCTCACATTCCTTTCCATATTACAGTATAGGTTTTTGGTCGAGACATTCCTTAGACGTTGATAGATGAAGGTCCATCGATTAGTATTTTGTCCTCTCTTGCTTGGAAATCTTTGGGTTGTCCTCAGCTTGTTCCAGTTACGCATAATATGTTAGCTTTTAACAAAAGAACCAGTCAACCTTTAGGGACCCTTCCTCAGTTTCCTGTAACTTTGGGAGGGAAAACTGTCTTTATTGATGTCATGGTAGTCCAAGACCCCTTGGATTTTGCTTTACTCCTTGGGCGGGATTATGTCTATGCCATGAAAGCTATTATGTTCACTCTTTTTCGCGTGATATCTTTCCCTCACGATGGAAGAATGGTGACTATTGATCAACTTTCATTCATCGGTCCTGACTGGATTACCTCCCTAAATGGTTCTTATATGAAGACGGTATCGCCCCCACGACATGTTAATTATGTGGCGTTGTCTCCCATGAATTCAACTTCTGATGATTTAGATTTGGTAGTTGACATGGTGATCTCTTCGATTGGGATTTTAGAGCATGATCTCCTTACCCCTATCACGGCCCTCGACATGTGTTCCTTCCAGTGTGTGTCTCTTTCATCAAGTGAAGATCTTGTGGATGCCATGATCGAGTTTTGTCCCTTGACGTGGTGTCCTTCCAGAGCACTGTCATCTTGGAAGCCATGATCAAGAAGAGAGTTTTGAGCATGGTTCTCTGATTTCAAGCTCGTTAAAAAATGAAACTAGCTTCGAGCATGGTTTTCTTATTTCAAGCCCATTAAAAAATGAAACCATTTATGAGGATAGTTTTTTGCATCTCTGTAGCAACCTCGTTAAAAAATGAAACATAGGTTACGATCATAGTTCATGTTTCTGTGTCAAGCTTGTTAAAATATGAAACAGAGGTCTAGGGATTGAATCTGGATTCTCGAGCATAGTTTTTCTTCTCTGTGGCAAGCTCGTTAAAAAATGAAATAGATTTATTTCCCTCTCTCTATTGAGTCAAGTCCTTCATCTAGTATTTGAAGCTTCCTTTCCTCCCCCTTTGCAGTTGGATGAGACGAAGCTTGGGGGGCGTTTTCTTCTAGCCTCTGGACTTCATGCTGAAGTTGAGCCACTAGCTTCTTAAACTAGGGGCTAAGTACCAACCATGCATTGGGAAGCCTCAAGCATAGTTTTCTATGGTTCAAGATTGTGTAAAAATGAAACCACCTACCTCAAGCATAGTTTCCACTGGTTCAAGCTTGTGTAAAAATGAAACCAAGTCCAAGCATAGTTTTGTTTAGTTTTTAATCTTGTGTAAAAATTAAAATCTATCCCAAGCACAATTTTGTTTTGTTTTAAAGCTTGCGTAAAAATGAAAAAAATCATGATCTTAGTCTTTGTTCTTTCTCATGCTCGTAAATCAATGAGAATGTAACTGAATATACTTTAATCACTTTTTCATACTCGTAAAGGTTATACGAAAAATGAACCCCCTGGAGTTCCCTTTAAGCTCTTTTGTGGGGGGGAAATTGGGAAAGAAATGTGTCTAAACCTATATTCCATGGAAGAGTCACCTTTGAACATGACACCCTTTCACTCTCTTTGTGTCTAGGTTGGAAAATATGCTTGTCTCTTGATCATACTCCTTTATAAGATTACAAATTGGTCTGTGATCCCTGTTGTTGAGTCAGTTTTTCCAAGATAGTTGTCGTGTTGTCAATATGTTCAAAGAGAAGTTCAACCCTGAAAGCCTTCTATTGTGTCAGCCACTTCTGCAGTCCTTAAGCCTTCTATTGCATCAACCACCCCTAAGTCAGTCCTGAATCACTTGTTACTCTGATCTACATCAAATCTTTTTACCCATTTTGTGTCATTGATGGAGGATACATTTAGGCCTTCCTGTGACGAGTCTTTTCCTATCGACTTCAAATCATTATCCAGGAATCAGACTTAGAAACCAATTGGTACCTTGGAACCTGCATGCCTCAATGGCAGGTTTCCTCGCTTTCGACAATGGGTTTTCATTATTGACCCTTGATCGGGAGATTCTGTCGAGTGTTCGACTTAAGCTCATTAATTCACATTCGTGGGATTGTACTAGAGTACCTTGGGAGTCATTGACATTAATGGTGATTTCCCTCGCACTTTTTAATGGTTCTCATCATTGACCAGTAATCAAGTGGTTTCTACCATGTTCGACTTCAGCACATGTATTCACATGGTTATATTCGTACTATAGAGTGGTGGAGATGAATACCTTGAATCTTTTCTCACGGATTTAGGTTGCRTTGGAGTATATTCAGTTTGTAYTGTTGCATGGATCCATATTGTATGTCTCATGGCTATGTTCAAATTTGAGTCTTTAACACATAGATCCACAATGTATTTTTGGTGGCTATGTTCAGATTTGAGTCATAATGGCATGGATCCACAATGTATGTTTGGTGGCCATGACCTGTATTACTTGACATGGATCTTCACATGTCAGAATTTATACTATGAGTCATTTGTATTCTGAGTATGGGAATGCCTACCTTAGTGATGATATATTATTGTATTGTTTTTCCTTGTTTGTTCGCAGGTTTCTGACCGACTGTTCCTTGTTCCCTACACACACTCGACAAAGTATTTCAGCTATCACTATGTTCTAACTTCATACTTTGGGGGGCTCTCTGTTACACATTATTTTCATCACCCTCATGATCGTTAATGATGTAAACCTATCTGTTGCCTTCAGAGAGGTCAGTGGCCTGAATTCCTGAAGAAAGAAGGGAGAATAAATTTCCTTGAGAGAAGAAGTTGTGTTTTCCTCTGTAAAAACCCTATTTTGTAGGATTTCCATGGGATGCACCATAGATGGGGTGTGGAAATGCCTGATTTCCATAGGCTACACTATAGCTAGGGCATGGAATTTCCACAGGCTACAATATAGTTAGGTCACGATGGATTTCGTATGTGGGAAAAATGGGCATTTTCTCGATGCTTCTAGAAGGAGAAGATTCTATGGCGAGTTGGCCTCCGAATCGTTTGGATCTTACTTGCTTTCATGATTTAGTGGGATCATCCTAACCTCCTCACCTTATCCTCTTCATCTTATAAAAGGAGAGGAACTCTCATGGAGAAAGTTAGCTTGATTGGGTTGGGAATTCTTTGAGCTTGTTAGCTTGGTTAGATTGGCTTTGAGCTTTGCATTGTCAAGATAGATTGTGAATAGCTATTAGATCTATGGTCTCAGAATCCTTGGAGAAAGAAGTGTGTGGGAAGCAAGGGAATGTTGGAAGGAACCTTACGACATCAAGGCATCTGGTTGTAATCTCTCTTCCTATTATTAATATAATACAGTGGCATGTTTCTTTCCCATAGAATTATCTTTATTTTATTGCATAATTCCTTGATCATATGCATATGTTGTCATTGAATATACTTCTACTGCCTTCACTTTGGTTGGTTTGTGTCTCACTGCAGGATCAGTATCACAAGAGAACCGGACTGAAACAGGAACAACAAAGACATAAGGAAGCGACATTTAAAGGTATGTCTATTGTCTTTTGTTCGGTAGTAAATTTGATGATTAGATCCTAGGGAAAGCGCCATGTCCTGTCGTGTTTTTGTCTAGATCTAGGTGGATTAGTCTATGTCTGCATTCACCGATTTACCCGATAACAGGGACTGACCATACCACACACTAGTTTCTACATTTCATCCATTTCCCTGTTCAACTTGATGATGAGATCCCCCAATTTCTCCATTGTCCCCTTGCTGAATAAATTATTCCAAGAGCTAGCTGTCAAAATACTTACATAGTTGTCCCTACTGTCTTTGAAAGCTTCACACTCTAAAATGAAATGTTTTTCTGTTTCCACTTTTCTGGAGGTGAAAAACATACACACCCTTTATTCCCAAGCTTCCTTTGGTCTTTTCCAACACCCGGTTTCACAACAGAGTTGATCGGAATTGGTTCTTAGTTGGGAAATATGCATTTTGTCTCTCCAATATATATTGGCCCCTATGTACATTTTTTGATGATGATTATATGTGGGGTTAAAATCTTCAATATAATACTCTTTCATTCTCCCTAGCCTTTTATCCCAAGTTCTCTTGTGAAACCTATCAATAACAAAAGCATTTATCTCTTTGTTGTTCATAGGGCACTTGTCCAAGTGAATATCCCATTTACTAAGCCATTTAATATTTTTCCGCATCCACGTCTTCTTTATTTTGCACAATGTGTCATTGAAGATGGCCTTAGGCCACTGACCTTCTTCCATTTTCTCAATTCTTTTTAGATATCTTACGAGACACACCATAACAATTTCTTCAATAGGAGCAACCCCCATTTCACTCAGCATGATATCATAAGGGACAAATTTTTTAATTTTAAACTTGTTTGTACTCAAGCATTTTTTAATCTTCTCGATTTGCTTCCACTGTAAGTCAGATGTACTGCTGGCCCATACTTCACAACCATAGAGAACCACCATAATCACTAAAATCCCAAAGAGAGTTTGCATAGTCTTCCAATCCCATAGCTCTGCCTCTCTGCACCTATTTTGGAAAGCATAGAATGCTTTCCAACCCCCCAAAGTTCTTTTCTTTCTGCAACCTTCCCAACTTAGATTTTTGTTGAATTCATTTCCAAGGTATTTGTAATCTGCAACTTCTTCAAGGGTGCTTCCTTCAAAGTAGAACTTATGTTGATTATGTTTTCTTTTGCTAGAGAAAACTACCACTTTCATCTTGCTAGTATTGAATTGCATCCCCATTGTACTACAAAAGTGCTCAAGGGATATTAAGTGTTCTTGCAACCCAAGAGAAGACTTAGCAATCAGAATAAGGTCATTTTCATACAAAATAAGCCTTATCACAAACTCACCCAAAATATCACCATCACCCTCCTGTAAGTATAACCACTCTTCAAGTTTGTCTATATATAAACAAAAAAGGGTAGGGGATAATGAGCACCCTTGCTTGACCTCGATATCACTCCTAAAAATTTCAGAGGTACCAACTGACGTTCTAATTTTGACTTTAACCTCCTCATATAGCCTATGGACAACCGCTCTAAGATGCATAGGAACCCCAAGTTCCTCCATTCTTTGCCAAAGCTTATCTCTAGGGACCATGTCAAAATCTTTTTTGAAATCGACAAAGCAACAAAAGGCTTCCTCATTTTTCTCCCATACTTTTTCAATGATGTGCCTTAGAGTTATACCGTGATCAATCGTTGAGTGTTTAGGTCTGAAAATTGCTTTCCCTTTAGCACGCTTATCTTCTTCTTCTGCCCACTTGCTGATTCTATTTTCTAGCATACTTCCAAATAACTTGGCAAACAAGGGGTTTATCATTATGGTCCTATAGTTGGAGGGATTGTTGACATCCCCACTCTTGAAAAGTGGTATTATGATGTTGTTGAAAATTTTCATGATGCGAGGTGCAAGAGTTTTTGAACCCCACTTTAGATATTCTGCTTGGAATTCAACTAAATCTTTTTCTTTTCCAACCCCCAACTTTTTTATACCCACCTCAATATCTTAAATGATGAAGATCTTAGTAGTAGTGTTGACCAAGGGAGGGGGGTCAACCTTAGGATATTTCTCATAAAGCTACTTTTCATACTCAAACCATTGATAAGCTGTGATATTATTTTCAGTTTGTTTCTTTCTCATTTGAAGTTCCTTCCAAAATAACTTGGGGTTATTTTTCCCCAAGAAGATTAGTTCTTCCCTCCGTGAGAGCATGAAATCAACTTTTTTCTTTCTTACAATTTGCTTGTAGGCGTTTATGTTTATTTCCTTCTGGCTTGAATCTTTCAAATTTTTCTTTGTTGTTTTGCATTCCTCATCAAACCAAGCATTAACCGGAAAGAATTTTTTTTCAGATTTCCTATTTTTTGCTCTTTTTTCACTCTGTGAGTGCGCTTTGAATTAAATTTGTTAGCTCATGACTATGGAGTACCTAAGACATAATTTTCTCCTTTTTAAACAACCTCTCTAGCGTTGTCTTAGAGGTGTTACAATTTTTTTGAGTCAAGAATTCATCCCTTTGAAGGAGGTTGTTGAATGTGCTGATTTTTTGTCCCATGATGTTGTTGTTAAGCCCAAGTGAAACTTAAATAGATCGTTCTATGATCATATTTCAACTCCCATAGTTGTTCACCAATCAAAACTTCCTCCATTTTCTCACACAAGCTATGCGAGAAAATTGCATAGTCTACCACACTTGCTCCATTGTAGTTATTGTAGGTGAAATTACCATAATTCACCCATCTAGCCAAACCATTACAAATGGCTAAGTCAAATTCCCCACATAAAGTAAGCAGTTTCTCCCCAAAAAGTTTGTAGCTTTTGTTGTCCTCTGAAACTCTTGTCCAATGATGATTTCTTTCTTCTATAAGCCAAATGGGATTGCAGTCTTCCTTACAATGAAGAATACTAGCTTGTTCACTTGTCGTCCTAGCATTCAAATCACCTACTATAAGGACTTCACTTAGTTGAAAGTACGCTGAAATATCATTTTTTAAGGCTACAAAGGGGTCTTTGTGGTCAAGCCCCCTACTTTTGAAAGATTTTGAAACTTGTGGGGAAAAATAACATGCTACAATTCTGATGATGTTACCATTTTTTGATATTTTAAACCAAATGAATTGTTTATTTGAGTCTTCTCTTTCTAATTGAATGAGAAGAACTTTTTTTTCCTCACTAAGACCATGATACCCCCATGTCCTTTACAATTCTTAGCTTCCTTGTTCCACACTTCCATCTTCACATACCCTTCAAACAGAGGTGTCTTGCACCCTTCATGCTCATTTGTTTCCAATAGACAAATTATGTCTCTATCTTCCGCGATAGGTCCTAACCCAAGTCCCCACCTCTAAGGATAACCTCTGTAGTTCTAGCAAACTAACCTTAGAGAAACCCCGGTGTAACTCGATTTCTATTTGTTTTGGCCTACAAAACTCAAATTTGAGTCTTCACCCCTATTTTCCCATGCTGGCCTTGTTGCATAGTTTCCTGCTAATGAAATTGATGTCACTTATTGGCTACCAACTTGTTGTCTTGTTTTAGAATGAGGATTGAAAAAGAAAATAACAAATTTTCCTTTGAACAACCATGCCCTTTTTCCCTCATCCCTTGATGCCCTAACCTTTGACATTTCTTCCCTTCTTTCCTCTTGATGTCTAATAGTTAAATCTTCGTCTAGAAAAAAGTGAGATCCCCTCAAGAGTTGCTTCTTGCCTAGGAGAATGTGCTTGTCACATATGCTTGACAGATGAATTTTATGGGCAGCTCTTTCACCACTGGGCTTACCCACCCTCCATGCTTGGCAAATTCGACCTTGCCAAATCAACTTGCCCTTCAAAAATTCACTTGCAAGATCAAGAGTACATTCATTTTTTCTATACTCTCACACATTTGATAATTATGTTTGATGCTCTGACTTGTCTTTATTTGATTTCTCTATATTTCATGCGGCCCCCTTCGTTGTTTGTTTCTTTTTCCATATTAGCAGGATTCCTAATAACTTGTGCCCAAGTTTTGGATTTTTTTTGTAAAATCTCTTTTCTCTTCTTCCCTTGCTTTCCCTCCATGGGTGTCTGATTGTTCAATTGTTTTCCCTTCAACTTTGGATGTTTTAGAGTTCACCACCTCTCTAATTTCCACATCAAAGTATTCCTTGATTTTCCCAACATCCTTCATGCCTTTCCATTCAGCCTTTGCTACCAAAATAGCTTTTTGCAACAATGTCACTTGGTCTCTTAAAAATTTATTGTTTTCTGCTAAGCCCTGATTTTCTACTGTCAATAGATGGATTTTAAGGTCTCTCTCATGCTCTTTGACTTCCAAAACCTCCAATCTCCTTTGGAATTTAGTAAGTCTTGCACATATATGTCAGGTGACCAGGTTAGAGGTGTGGATGTGGGATTGTACAAGCTATAATCATTGTTGTCTTTAGTCCTGTTGTTGCTATACCCTTTCAAAAGAGGCGTGTTTGAAAGTTTATTACGGAGGGACAATTTTTTCCTTATCTGCTCCCATTTTAGACGAGCAACTCTACGTTTTAAAATACCCCGAAATTGTTTGGCATTGACCCAAACCCACTTCCCTTCTTTCCTTGAAGAGGCAATTTTCACTTGAACTAAATGGTTTGTTTTTCCAGAGACTAGTACCTCTTGCCCATTTTTTTATGTGTGTTGAATGTATTGTCATTGCCATAGGGGACAAGAAAAAAAACACATTATAAGGAATAGGACAATACCCTTCTGTCTATTGGGGACACATGACTAAAAATTGTTGGGGGTACACCTAAAAATCTCGTAGCTAAATGCCAAATCTCTCATTGTTCTTGTCTCGACGTTGGCTAGACCCTGCTTTCCAGATCCGTCATTGTTCTAGACCCGTCACTATGCAGACTCTATTTTCTAGATTCGTCGCTACTTTCCATACTCTGCTTTCTAGATTCCTGATTTAGCTATAGGAAAATTGTTGAAGAACATCTGATGAAATTATTCTCCAGTGTGCGTGACCACGACATTCTTTAGTAAATATTTGGTATTCTTGCAGAGTAAAACCCATATGCAGAAAACATAAAACACTGCTGCTAAACCAAGTGCATATTCCCCTTCCCTGCCTGCGATTCGCTAATAGTTTGAAGTTGAGATGGAGAGAAGAGTGAAGTACCAAAATCCAAATATGTACATAAAAGGTAAGGCAAGGGTTGTTCATAGAGATTTTATTCCATTCCCACTCATCTTCCTGTAGAAGTTAATATAAGCTCTTATATATTTTCCCTCTCCAGGATGTTTCCAAGGGAGCTAGCGATTAGTTATCGGACCGACCAGTGTGAAACTCGGATGAAAGTGAAGATTTTGTAGCCTTCGCATCAAGGAATAATGGTTCAGTTCCTCATGTCTCCGCATCAAGGTAAAGGGTGGATGATTCTTAGTCATAATATAAAGAATATATATATATATATATTGCCAATGGGTTGATGATGCTTCAAAGAATAGAAATGCGGCCTCTCTAGACTGACCTAGCCCCCTCAGGTTATGTTCTCACTCGTTCGGTGTAATCTCCATCAGGTGATGGATGCCAGTGGCAAGCTGTGATCCATTCATTGGTCACAAATCATGCCAGGTTTGATTGTTGACTCGGTCAATGACCTAACTCAACCAACTTTTTGATTTCTTATTATATGTTATTATAACAATGGGCTCAACAACTTTTTTTGTCATCTATTCCCTTGCCTCCTTGAGTGGGTAGGCTCTACTAGGTTGAATGGGAAAAAAACATAATCTCTCTCTTGTCTGGTGACCTCCCCCAATATCCTCTATAAATATACACCTAGCACGTGAGAAACAATCCCTGGTTCAACAACCAATCGACAATTGATCAACAATGGGACTGCAACCTAGATCTGTTATTATTGGCCTACATGCTTGGAATGTTTCCTTTTACTCATAGGGTGTAAGCGATACTGAACGAGAATGGAACAATTGAGAGTCAGTTGTTATCCCATCGGATTCGTAAAAATTGGGGATCTATCACGCACGTTTCGCATGATATCTCCAAATTCAAGAATTTTTCAGTTAAGGGTGGTGGAGGAGTCAAGAAGCACATGGAAGGTTTTAGGAGCATTCAACTCAACTTTCCTTTCCCTTATTCCTAAGAAGGAGAAACCAATTTCATTTGATGAGTTCAAACCCATCTCATTGTGTAACGGTATATATAATATAACATCCATTTATTCAGTAGTTCAACGGACGATCGCCCCTCCAACGATAAAAGGTAGAAATATCAGAACGTCTCTTCCATTTGGATCGAAGAATTTATGGGGGAAATTGGGTTTTAAATTGATAATAACTGCACGATTATATAGCCAAGGGGAATATGTTGTGCCTAGAATCATCCCAAGAACTGCTAATGTGGCTACCAAGCTATTGATTTGGAAAGCTCCTACTAAGATGGGAAATTCCCTGATAGAGATGTTAGTACCAGGTAAACTCATATTGGCTAAAGTGGAAAAAAAGAAAATGGTAGGGGGATTCGGCATGGTGCTTACTGAACCTCCATAATATTTGGCAGGTCAGGTCTTATGCCGGTCATCTAGAAAACCGACACATGGAGAAGGGGTTGGAGGAACCGATCCATGGCTTAACATCGGTGGAATGCTACCTCAAATTCCCTATATGTTCGATGGAGTGAGATATTCCCCACTAATCAGACTGTGCCGATTACCCCCTAAATTGTATGAGATAGTTACCATCTATCATATGGATTTCTAGCTCCACTTTTTCCTTTGGTTGTTTCACTCTGATCGATGGTAATATCTGCGGTGGGCTGGGTAAAAAATCAGGCTTTCAAGAAGTTACACTTTATAAATAGGTGGGGGGGNGACATACATTTTGACCCCCATAGTTGGCATGTCTCTCCCCATGTATGATCGATGAAACCTACTTTTTGATGCCTAAATGGATTGGTCATAAAATGGATTTGATCGCGTCATTTCTTCTAGACGATGACAAGGTCAATGTGTTACCCCGAGTATAGCGCAACGAATTTCAACGCCCATGACCTAGGTGTGTTTGGTTCTATCCCGGTCAGTTCCAATGTCACATTGATATCATCGTATATAGTCTCCAATTTGACAACATTAGTATTTTACCGAGTGAAAGCATTTGAGCCAAGACCAACAACTGCAGAGATAGGGACATATCCACCACTAAGACGTATAATTTGTCGTGGTGAAATTTTTGTGTGCATTTCCCTAATGACACTTTTTATATTGAGTTTGTACAGGCTAGGCAATCTTACCTATATATGGATACACTCAAGTAGTTGGCTACCCCCAGTTTTTGCTTCTAGTGAATACCTTACCGTTTATCCACGTTCTAAGAAAACAAGTGAATGAGGAAGATTGGTGAAGAGGATATCTACAATAAGCATAGCACAAGCAGGGGAACCAAAGGTGTCACTATTGTGTCTTTGTGGACTATTTTTGTTGTGATAGCTTATAATAATACTCATCTACTTTACTTCCACAAGATAGGAAATTAACTACACCATTGGCTTAGTGTTTAGATTTATGCATAAACCTTAAGAGGATCATCATAGAGTTAGAAAGAGGATACTAAGGTATATCAAAGGCACCTTATTTTGGGTCATCCTCATGGTAGATATTTTCTGAGATGTACTTCACAATGTTGGGGTGTCCACTAGGGGGGGATGTTGTGGTTATCTAGTTTGTGTAGCCACTTCCTGGTCCCTTTGACTGAATCTTCTTTTATAAGACTAACCTAGGATGGTTTTTCCATCAGGTATAATGGTTCCTTTGCCTCTTTCGGTTTATTGGATTGGTCTCCTTCTGTTAAGGTCACAATTGAATTTTGCAGCTTAGGTTGACTCAATAGAGCCATTCTTAAGCCAAAGTATTCTAATCACAATACTAGCTACTATGGATAACCTTGGGAGTGGAGTTAGTCTTACTTTCTTTGACCCATAAATCTAACCTTTCGAGTGTGCTAGAATGTGATCCATTTAACTAAATGGTGACCAATGTCATCTTGGCCCCTCCTATGGTATTCACTTTATCTACGAGTGATTTTGTGACCTGCTCAAACAGCCTTGATTCGCACGCACCAATATCGTTCGTAGAAGTTTCCTAGCTCTATGGATCTGAAGCAAGGTACCCAAATATTCTACCTGGAAACCCCCAGATCGGTAGAATATGGGAATTTATTCCATGCTTGGTGGTTGCACCCAGAAGGGGAGTCAAAATCATCAAGATGGGCTGGAGTGTTGTCACAGGTGACAACCTAGATATTGAACTTTTCCCCCATCACTCTAGAATTAGATCCACCGTATCCCGAACATTCGTTCTTGATAAATTATGAAGCAAGAAATGCAGAGAGAAAGAAAACAGTATATTGGAATGTATGAAGAAGAGAAGTGAAGTCTGAAGAAGTTACAATGCAATGGGAAATAGCTGAGCTAAATAGGCTCAAGCAAATCAAGAATAGAAAGTACAGTCAGACTGTTGAGGTTACATTATGTTTAACACTCCCTCTTAAACTCAATAGTTACAAACATCAGCACTAATTATGCCTAAGTGTTGTTTCTGAAAATCAAAAACGGATTTTCCCAGTGGCTTTGTAAAGATATCAGCAAGTTGATCTCGAGAACCACAGAATTGTAGTGAAATATCCCCATTATTGACTAGCTCACGTATGAAATGAAAACGAGTGTCAATGTGTTTGCTTTTCTTGTGAAACACATGATTCTTGGATAGAGAAATTGTTGATGTATTGTCACAGAAAATAGGAGTTGGATCCTTTTCTGTATGTGACATATCTTTCAATATTCTTCTCAGCCACACAGCTTGACAAGAAGCTGAGGTAGCAACGACATACTCTGCCTCTGCAGAAGATATTGAAACAATTGGTTGCTTCTTTGATGCCCATGAGATTAGGTTTGTGCCCAGTTGAAAAACATGTCCTGATGTGCTTTTCCTGTCATCTAGGTTGCCTGCAAAATCACTGTCTGTGTAACCAGAAAGTTGATTACTATCAGATTTAGTGTACCATAAACCGAAATTGAGAGTTCCTGCAACATATCTCAAAATTCGTTTCGCCATTTTCCAATGAGAATCTTTTGGTGATTCCATGAATCTGGAAACAAGGCTGGTTGCATACATAATGTCAGGCCTAGTTGTTGTAAGATACAACAAACTGCCTACTAAAATTTTGTACAGGGTAGATTCCATTGTAGGACCTTCATCATTCTTGCTCAATTTTGTGCCTAGTGGTATAGGGGTTTCTGCTGGATTGCATTCTTCCATGCGGAATCTTTTGATGATGTCTGTTGCATAATTTTGCTGACAGACAAAAAT
>ML779953.1:234386-252477 GCA_009831015.1 Picea engelmannii
GTTTCAGACTTGTGTTTGAGAAAATAGATCCATATTTTTCTGCTGAAATCATCAATAAATGTTAGAAAGTAAAAGCTACCACCTATTGACTCTGTTTGCATTGGTCCACATAGGTCAGTGTGAACAAGTTCAAGATGTTGTTTTGCTTGATTGGAAGACTGTGGAAAACTAGTTCTCTTATGTTTTCCAAGTATGCAAGACTCACATGGGGGAATTTGATCTTTAAAGATAGGAAGGCCTTTGACCATGGAGTGCTTCTGAAGAAGACTTAGACTCTGAAATGGTAGATGTCCAAATCTTGTATGCCAAACCATTGTTTCATTCAGGGTGGATGCACTTTGTGCATATGGTTGAATCATATTTGCAGTTCTGAGGGTAAGGGGAAACATCCTATTTGGGGTCATATGGATTTCATAAATTAATTTTTTGCTTGGGATTTTGTCAAATATATTGCAAGATGCTCCCTCAAAAAGTACCTTATAGCCATGTTCAATGAGCTGTCCTACACTTAGCAAATTATGTTTCAGATCTAGAACATGATAGACATTGTTTATGTCTTTCTTTACATTTTGTTTAGTAAGAATAGGAACAGTTCCTTTTCCTTGAACTTTGACTAAATAATCATTTCCAAGTGTAATATCAGATGAGATTGAAGAATCAATGCATGAAAGTAAATCTTTGTTACCTGTCATGTGATTGTTGCATCCACTGTCTAGCAACCAAAGATCTTTAGGTTGTTGTTTAGTGTTGTGACACGAAAGAAACATACCTCCTGAGTTTTCTCCCATGTGGTGTGACACATGTGCTCTACCTGAGAGATGATCTGCTTGCTTCTTCCTGCATTCAGATTCATAGTGCCCATACTTTTTGCAGTAATAGCATTGAATGCTTGATTTCTCATTTGATCTTCTCCCTCTGCCTCTTTGAGGCTGGAAATTCTGATATTGATTGTGTTGTTGTTGTCTTTGACCTTGGAAATTTTGATTCGGATATTGTTGTCTATTGCCTCCACTAGAGTGAGGGTTACTGTGATTGCTCCCTCTTCCTTGGTGACCTCCGCTTCTTCCTCTGCCTCTCCCTCTGCTGAAGGAGAATTGAGTTTTGAAAGCATTGGAGATTGACTCATCTGTGAGATGCAGCCTGGTCTCATGTGTCACCAGAGAACAAATTAATTCATCTGTTGAAAAACTTGACAGATCCTTGGATTCAAGGATTGTTGTTACAACCATTTCAAATTTATTTGGAAAACTTCTGAGAATTTTCTCAACAATGCGTTGATTAGTGATGGTTTCACCAACCAGTCTGATCTGGTTCACGATGCCCATGACTCTGGTCATGAACTGATCCACATTTTCAGACTCTGTCATCCTTAGAGTCTCGAATTGCATCCATAAGGTCTGTAGTTTAACTGTTTTAACCCTGTCATTTCCTTGGTAGGAATATTTAAGGATGTCCTAGGCCTGTTTTGAAGTACCAACGCCTGTGATTTTTGAAAAAATCGAGTCATCCACAGAATTTTGAATCCAAAACTTAGCTTTATTTTCTCTGTTTCTCTGAGTTGCCTAAGCAATTTTCTGCTAATTTTTCATGGTGGCAAGGTCTGTTGGATCTGGTTCCACATATCCATGATCCACTGGATCCCAGCACTCTTGTGCTTGCAAGAAAGATTTCATCCGAAGAGACCAGAACTCATAGTTCTTTCCAAGAAGGATCGGACCCTGAGTTGGTCCTAAATTGCTAGATGACGCCATATTTTAAAAATTTTGCAGAAAAAAGGAGGGAAATTTCGTATTTACCTTTTTATTTTGCTTAAACCCAGGTCCTCTGCTAGCTTGCAGGAATTTCGGAACGCTGTGTTGCAAGATTTAGCGAGTGTCGACGTCGCGGGTTTCTGGCTTCGCGAGATTTTACCTCGGGACTTTGTTAGACGAGTCCTCTAAACGCTTCCACCTTCCGAATGCCGATGAGAGCTTATCGGCCTTGAATTGGCCCTTAGTCTCTGTTCTATGTGACCACGTGCCTTAATTTTAAAGCTCTACGGGCTTTTCCGGTTCTTTGTCGTTGAATTTGTCGAAATGCGAAATTCGCCTTTAGACAATTTAATGGTCCAGATCTTGCTATGATCTGACGATCCAGATCTTATCGGGATATCGTGAATCGAGACTTCGTGAAACCTGATGACGAGCTCTTCTGACTCCTTGATTCCCCGATCTCCGATTTGCCGATGGCGTTTTCCTTTCGGGACTTTCCCGATTCCTTTGATCTCCGCCACACGTCCCAACAGATGGACGGCTCAAGTCTGCTTCGGGGGTTGCACCGTGGAGATTCCCGATCCCTCATTTTGACGAGATGACGTCAGTTGGGCCCCATAACGGAGCTTTCCTCCTGTCAGGATTTCGGACTTCGCATTTCCGAAATGCTCGTGTTTTTTGTCCTCAGGATTCGCGAAACGTCGAATCCTGAAATTCCGATGGTTTCCTCGATGTCCGCCACGTGTCCGAACAAATGGACGGCTGTGATCTTATCGCTATTTCGTGAATCACGATTTCACGAGTTTAGAGCTCTTGTTGCGACAGTCTTTCAAAACCGTGAACTCCGATATGTCGATTTGACAGCACTTGGATCTGCTGCCACATGTACTCTGAGATGGACGGCTCACAAGTCCTCTCGGGATTTCGTGATATCGCATATCAGAGTTTTGGAGTGCGATCACCTTTGCTCGTCCAATTCCTGATTACCGATTTTTCGATGGGATAAGATCGACGACTCACGATCTTTCATGATCCAACGGTCCAGAATGACTCATGATTTCATGATTCGCGAATTCTCACGACAGTCTTCTGACCTTTACACCTTGCGAGTCAGCGAAATGCCAAGATCTCGCCACGTGTTTCTTGATGGACGATCCAGATGATGTCAGGACTTCGCGACTTCATAAGTCAAAAATTTCTCCTTGGCGCTGCAGAGGACTAAACCTCGTGCATTTTCTCACTGATCCAACGGCTGTCGGGCCTCTGCGCAAGATCTAACGACTAAAACTCTTTCGCCTTTTCCGCACTCTCTTCATCCCTTCTGAACTGGTTTCCCGCTCTGGATTCGTTCGCAGGATGAATCTTACGGCCTTAATGGTTGTTCTTTGCACATGAGATGTGTTCTTTTCTGCTTAGATGCGATCTTTGCTGGATTTTGCAAGGATTTGAAGAAAAAATTGTGAATCTTTCAAAGATTTGAAATAATTTCACAAGTTCTTTGTCCTCTGTTGCAATCTTTGACAGATTTGAGTGATTTCCAAAAATATTTAAACGATGCTGCCTTCTGCAACAATCTTTAACGAATTTGAGCGAATTCTTTGATTTCTTCAAGAGTTCCCGCCTCCTGCAGCTCTTCTTCGTAAATCTTTGATGATTCTTAAAAATTGTTCAAGAATCTTCAAAGTTTCTTCTTTTGCACTCTCTTCTGCCTCGATCTTTCGAGCATTGTACGCTCTTCTTTGATGCGTGAGCTTCTTACGACGATCTTCCTCGTGGAATTTTCCTGCGAGGGTCTTTTGAGAGTATAGCGGACAACTCTCCAATCCTTGTGAAAAAGTCTGTGTCGCGTGCTCTCAAGATCCGTGAAGCTCTGCGCTTTGAGGATCGTGTTGCTCTCCAGCCTGTGTGAAGAGGCTTACTACTGTAGCTCTGATACCATGATAAATTTTGAAGCAAGAAATGCAGAGAGAAAGAAAACAGTATATTGGAATGTATGAAGAAGAGAAGTGAAGTCTGAAGAAGTTACAATGCAATGGGAAATAACTGAGCTAAATAGGCTCAAGCAAATCAAGAATAGAAAGTACAGCTGGCCAGGACAACTGGCAGTGTACAGTCAGACTATTGAGGTTACATTATGTTTAACAGTTCTGACACCCCTTGCTCGCGCTTACCGTAAATTATTTTTTCCATTCACCGGATCACTCCCAGGAGGCCACAATACGCGTGTCTTTCTATCGGTTCACCTCAATGCTCTGCCGCACATGAGGGGCATATATCTCACGTGAATGTGATATTTTTTGGAGGAATCACTCACTTCTTGCACAGGGAAGATGGGGGGTCACCAGAGATTGTTTCGATTGGCCCCTAGTGCCGTGGGAGACCTCCCACCGATCAAGTTTCTCAATTATGCTCAATCAATTCCACAAGCTACTTTATATACGATGCATATCGGGTCATTTCCTCTGATCGATCCACGCATAATTTATAGCAATTACCCCTATTGAAATGAACAAAAATTGATCCATAAAAATCGATCCATAAGGAAGATGGCATTCCCAAAGTGTGGATAGACCAAGGAATAAGAGTGGTAAACCCAATAGTCATACCTGGAATACTCGTTTAGTGAACAACTTGACCATGCAAAATGCTTTAGCACCTCTACCTCCTTCTTCGTCCTGAATCATACTTTTAGGAGAGAAATATGCAGCGTTCAACTTATTAGCCCATAGAATCCTTGATAATTCTAGCTATGACAACAACCAATATACTGACCACCATATAATTGCTACTAGTCACATATTTGTATGAGTCTAGTTGCTCGTTGACTAGTCATCATCCTATGTAGGCCTAGTCACCCATTGACTGTATTTTCACTTTTTACTATATTTAAAAGATCCCAATCTCATAGAGGACTCTGGTGACACAAGTTTTATTGGTTACGGTGAAAAATGGATTATCGGGTAGTTGGGTTTCCTGGTGGTTTAGTAAATAAATAACAAGATAAAAGGCCTTTCGAAGATGGGTTATATGTCTGACGGGGTACCTTCATTTCCTGGGTTTTCTCTTTCACATGAATTGGTGGGATGGTTGGAGAGCATGACTACGGGCTGGTGGGGCGAGAGAGTAGGTGGGATGGTTGGTTGGATAGATGGTTGGTGGGATGATGAACGTGTGTTTCCTTTTGATATGATGGCGAACATATGAAGGAGAACACAAACATTTGTCTGAGGTGAACGTAGGTGGGCTGGAAAGAAGAGGTTGTTCATGAGGTGTTTCATCCCAACGAAAGGTTGTTCATGAGGCAAGGGAACAGAGAAAATATCCATGGATGACCTATAAAGAAGATATGAATAGTTAAGTACTTGTCCTTTATTCCTTATACTAGCTCATTAAACTGGCTCATACTACTACGACTACTATTGACTCAAGATGGAGACATATACAAATATTTGCAGTAGTCTAAACGTTCTACCTTTTGGGAGTTTTCTGGCCACTTTTTTCGTTTGATTTTTCCCGAAATCCATTGATGAATGGTTGGATCTACATATTTGAGTGCCTAAGTTTGTATAATCTAAGTTCCCTAGGGTTTTTTCATCATGATGAATCCATTTATGCATTCAGAAAGGCAATTTAAACAACAAACAATAGATATTTTGTCCAAATTTACATCCGGATTCCGGCCAATTCTTGCCAGAAAACCCAAAAGGTAGAACATTTATCCAACGCCCAAATCTTTCCTTGGCTACAGAACCTTTCTAAGGTACAGTTGTGTCTTCCTTCCATTGACTCATATCCGTTACTGAACCGATAAGTCCTTCTATGTCCTTGGATAACTAGTTCCACTCTTTCCTTTCCCTTATACTAACCACCTCCTTATTTATACTAATCTGTTGACCTCCAAGTCTAGTCCGCAATTCTTATTCATTATTCAGTCGTAAGTGTCCATTCTCATTTGATCCAACTAGATTTAGCAGGTTGGGCTTCAAACAACGGGGTTGGCGGCGAGATGAATGTTGAATTTGGCCAACTCTCCCTCCCGCCAAACCGCTGGGTCATATGGGAGAATATTCTAAGTTCGGGTTGAGTCTCTATTTATAGAGAATAAGTCCTCTTTCTATTTTACTCATTTATTTCAGATCTCATTCCAGGAAACTTCTTCATTCCTTAGTTTCAATAAACTCTCTATTTCATCTAGGTGGAAGAAAACCTGGAGTATGGGCAATAGAAGGAGATACCTGCATAGATAGGATGGTGTTAACCCTCCCATTTTGCACAAGAGTAATTGTGAATGACTTTTAAGGGTTAAGATCACCTATAATAACATAGACATTTTCCTTAAAAGAAAGATAAACTTGCTATAATAAGGTAGATGGGACTATACACATACGATGGATCTAAGGATGTCTTAACAATAAGTTGTAGGACATTGGCTTATCTATGGTAAAGAAAGGTGTTCTAAGGGTACAAGGACCAACAATAATAGGCAATATAATTTACCCCATGGTAAACCTTTTATGGAAAACATACCCACGACATGTGAATTAGGTCACTTGCATGTCATCATCAATGTAGTGCAATTTGAGTAGGGTTTCATATGAAATTACATTAAATCTAGAACCACAATCAACTAAACAATGCTTTATGTAGCAATTACTTACTTTACATTTGATAAACAAAGGGGATCACATGCTACCAAGAGTGATGCATCATCTATGGAAGCACATGGGTAAAATGTCAATTCTCCCAAAGGAGATGGGACAACTGGAAGAGGCTCTTGTTTTTTGTTTCTTGTTGGTAACATCCCCCACAAAGAGGAACTATGTGACAACAATATAAGGAGGTATTGCAGGAGCCTTAGAAGAATAAGGAGGGTCCTTTGGCTGGGTGGTGAAACTCAGATTTGTTCATCTTCTTAGATGTCACCACCATATTTTCAATCAAAATGAAGGGGCCAACAAGCCCTGACCACACCTGTTGACTCGTCCTCATGTCAACTCTGATTTCCTTGATCCTCCGCCACTTCAAATGAAGGGGAAAGTTTTGGGACCACCTTCAACACTTTTTATTGGAACCCTTCAAATGTGTTCAATTCTTGGGACCATTTGGACAGGAGTATTTGGATCCATTGATGAATTTATCGCCTGTGATTGATCTATACGATCTAGTCATGTCGCCTGAACTGTTTTCCACTCCAAGTCTGCAAAAGAGTTGAGTCATTGTAGTTCCCTGCATTTCTACATATTGGTTGGCATTAATGATCGTAACTCCTATTTCACGTAGTTTGTAGCTGTGAATATTTGGTCCATTTGACTGTCCAACTCATTAATCTTGTCTTGGTTTTGTTGTCATTGGATCTAGGGTCATTTTGGATTCAACTTGTAGGAGTTTGAACTTATCCTAAAGGGAATCCATTGGCGCCTCTCGTGCATGCTTAATATTCGACCAATAAGTAATTGTTGAGTGTACCCTGTGTCTCCGTTCAGTTGCAACACTTAGTTGCATTCTTGTTTGTTCCACTTGATCTATGAGTGTCTCTATGCTCTCCATTAGTGATTGGGACTAGAAATTCCCACCCAATCACTAGGCAATTGTAGTCCAAGATCGTCCAATGTGAAATGACCGATGGTCCGTTTTCCAATCTACTATGTTCTTCCTTCTACTACTCTCCTCACCCACAACCAAGACCAGATGATCCATGGGCACTAGTTCAAAGGCAAAGGTGAAAGGAAAACAGAGAGAGCTAGTGACAAAGACAAAGCCAGTGACAAACCAAACCAATTAAAGGTGCGGGGCAGAGATCGATAGACCAATGATAGGCCATGGGCATGAATAGCAAGGGTAGGAAATGAATTCCCATTCATCCAATACCCACTTATACATAGCCAATGGAAATTGGAACCAAACCCACTAGCGATTAATGCCCTTGGAGGAATCAATGAATAGTGATTCATGCATTGAAAATAGATAGGATAGAATATTCCTGGACTTGGCCAGACCCCCACAAGATGAACATGAGCTAATTTTCCTCGTTATTCCATACATAATCTAGTTGTCTTCCATACCTGAAATGAATGTCCTCCATACATGATAAAATGAGAGGTTACCTTTGATCAATTTCCTATGGTGTGTTAGTAATTCGTAGATGAACATGAGATGAGGAGAGGACTGGCCATTGGTGATTGTACCACACCCCTCTAGTAGAAATAGGTTTCTATATTGATAGATATAGGTTTAGTTATAGAGAGAAGAGATATAAAGAGATCTAAGTATAGAGAGAATAGGTTTAGGTATTTCTATATGATAGAGACCTTGAGAATAGATAGCAATAATAGACCCATCCCAGCAGGAAAAATATATATATGTAACCAACACACCAGAGACGAGCCTACAATAAATTATATATATTTTGAACCTATAATACTGACCCATATATATTAGTCTCTTGATACAGTTAGTTGATCTTAGTAGAGAAGTGAACTCAATACCATAAAAGCTAGGACAAGATTTCAACCTCTTCGAATATATATTGCACTCGACCACATACATATCAAATCTCAGCGGCAACCCCAACTAGAAGAAATGAGGTACTTACTAAGCCTATGAAACTGGACGAAGTAGAGTGGCTAACCATGATGTTCTTTAATGGAGGGGAAACAAGACGTGAAAACAAACTGCTATCTGACGTATTTAGTTGATTAACCCTCATCTTTGGTTCATAGATGTTGGTTGTAAAATAAAATAGATTCTAAAAGGGAGAATGGGTAGGTGGTTTACTTACATTCTGCAAGCTAGACCCTTAGAAAATATATATTTGGAGAGAAAGGCCGAGGTAGGTCAAGAAACTCTTCTCTCTGATCCACAGAGATGGTCCGGAACAAGACCTACTACCCTTTGGGGAAACCCAGTACTAACTAACTAACTAATGAATTTATTTATTGGGAAGGACATGAGGCTACGAGTTACAATGATGAGACTAACCCTACAAAATATGGTCCTAATAATCCCTATAGTAGTAGGGTGCCTAGACCAATTTGGATTGATCTCCTATTCCCCTACAACTTTTACTTGGTCAATGAATTTTTCATCTGGCTCTGGAATTGGATGTGAACCTATAGGCTTCGTAGACATCACCCTTTCATTTGCAGACGTAGAAGAATCAATTCCCCTATTCCCACCGTAAGGCGTTGGAAAAGAGATAATCCTTTCATCACTCACATGGCCAATGACCGGAGCATGGCTGCCCATTTGAATCTCTGTTCCAGATAACGAGCCGAGGGTAATTTATTGTTGCGCCCCTTTTGGTTTAGCCATGTCAACGAGGGGGTGTTGGGAGAGCGACTTCACACCTTGATGGGTATGAATCTGGATCCAACAATGGGTGAACTGGAAAAGGCTATGGCTCTTGGGTTGCCTTTCAAACAACATAAAAGATCTGTTATTTATGTAAACCAATGAATCAACGGGCTTTGGTGCTTCCCCTTCCTTTACTATAGGTGCTCTTAAGGTAGGGTAGTAGTCATAGCACTTAACCATTAATTGTAACTAAGATGATTGTATAGATTTACTTATATCACTACTTATGTGAATATTATGGGATATGTTACAGTTAAACCTAGTCTCCTCCATCATCACATCCTATCCATATAGAAAGGTTCGACAATTGGAATCGACGTAGTCTATCCATTGCTAGGGTGTGACGGTCGCACTCATGCTTAAGATTTTTTTTTTTTCCAGGAATCATCGCAGCCTATACACATCCAAGGTGCGACATCATCACACTGTACTCTTCACCAGGGTGCGAGGATTCAATTTTTCACAATCATCTCACTTTATCCTTCTCTAGGGTGCGACGATTCAACATAGTTGCACTGTATCCTTCTCTAGGGTGCGATGATTCAGTCTACCCTCCAAAAAATTGGTTTTCTGCAGTAAAATAGCAATATCTCGAGATCCACGATATGGGTCAGGCTGAAATTTTGACTAGAGACGTATAACATAGGGATTCTCATGCTCACCAAAAATATCTAAAACCCACATCATATTTTAGGATATTTAGTTGTTTTATCATATCTATAGCTGCCATAGAAGCGTTTGTCATATCTCGGAATCCACGATCTGGGTTTTCATGATCTTTTCAGAATCAATAGTAGGGATGGAGATGATGAAAATTCTTCAATCAATTCTAGTGATAATACTCACACCATAAAAATATTTTGAATGGAAGACGAAGGTCGCATTCCAACTCAAAATAAAAGCACTGCATAATTTGACGATGGCGACAAAAACAAAACCTACATCAGTGCTTGAGAAGACCAGATGAGAAAACCATAAGGATGAGGCCACATGACTACTTCTTGAGTTAATCTCCGCATGAAAGACTCCAAATGAGATCTGGACCACCTTGGAAGGACTCTTTGGAAAGTAGGATGAGATGCGAGGTCATATGCTTGAGGTAGAGTTCAATACCTTAGATCCTAAAAGTTTTGATAATATACATGATTTCTTTACTAAATTTAAATCTTTGATATTGAGTTTGGGTGAATGTGGTATTGATATGTCTACACAATAGAAACAACTTATTCTAACAATATTGGCCAAGATAGGACCAGAATACGTTGTATATGTCTCCAATTTCCATTATGGCATATGTCTTTTGGGAGCAAATTGGAAAATGCCTATGATGGCTCAGTTCATTGAGTGTCTCACACAAGAGTGGACAAAACTCATACATATGGGCCTCATAAAAGATCTCAAAGCACATGAAATCACCATGCATGATGGAAAAGGATCATCCACACAGAATGGGAAGGAGAAACATAATGAGAAGGAGGGATATTCCAAACCCTTTAACGATTCTTCAAGTTCCAAAGACTCTTCATATTCCAAGAAGAAGAAGAATGGAAAGCAATGCACTTACTGCAATAAACTGAATCATGAAGAATCCACATGCATGAAGAAACATATCGATCTTATGGCATAGGCACTTCAATAGACCAACCTTGGAAACTTCATTCCAGAGGGAGTCAAGAAGCAGAAGGAAGTATATCATGCTCCTAAGAAAGGTAATCATCATGCTCTTGTTGCAATTAATTCCTCATCTGATTCATGGATTATAGATTCTGGTGCATCCCATCATATGGCAACAAAAGAGGAAATTTTATCTTCTTTGAGTCCATGCTCAAGACCCCCTATTCTCATGGGGGATGATACTCCAATAGCAGTAGCAAGAGAAGGGAGAGTGGAACTCCATGATGGCAGTTTTGAGAATGTTTTACATGTTCCAAATATTTCTATGAATCTTTTCTCAGTGTATCATATCACTCAAAAAGGTAAAAAGGTTGAATTTACATCAGATCTAGTTTTAGTAATTGACATGCATGACAATTCCATCATTGCAATTGGTGAGGTGGATCGCAAGTCAAGGTTGTATAAATTCACTAAGTTTTTTTATGATGACTCTTCTTTTCTACTTACACATAAGGAGAGTACTTTGCATGCACCTCCAGTGCAACATGCACATACTCTTGTGCTTCCCTCAGTTTCAGACATCAGAGGTGACTCCATACACTCAGATTATGTACATGGAAATAAGTAGGTAGTACAACCAGATAAGAATCCAGTGCTGAAGCTTCAAAAAATTCCCAAGAAGGAACAATTCACACTTCAGGCAGCAGGTATCCTTGCAGGGAATCCATTGGGTTCGAGGAGGACTCAATCTCAGCATGAGAAGCCTTCTCATGTACTTTCATCTTCTAAACCAGTGATTCCCATGCATTTATCTATGGTTCAATATTCTGATCCATAGACCTACAGTGAGGTTGTTGGCAATCCATTATGGAAAGAAACCATGCAAACAGAATATGACTCACTCCTAAAGAATCAGACTTGGCATCTAGTTCCACTTCCACCAGAAAGGAATATTTTCAGGTGCATATGGGTCCACAGGATCAAGAGGTACAAGTCTAGATAGGTTGTCAAATGACTTCATCAAATCCATAAATATTTCTACATCTTCACGAAGAATTTCAGTGAGCATAAATTTCAGACTTTGTAGGATCGTCTTACAGTGAAGAACATAGATTCCTAGCAACTGCCTTTTCTTCTTTTGATGCATTGTCTTTTGAGGGGGGAGGGTTTGTTCCCACATGGTTTTCCCTCTTTCCTCATTTTTATTCAGTGTTCATTAGTTGGATTGTACATGAGTACCTAATATGGCCTAGTAGCCGGGACTAATTTTTTACTCCATAGTGATGTTCAGGGGGGGGTTTGGAGGAATTTATATTTTCGACACACTAGTTTAGTGGGAGTTAACTGACTAGTTCTATTTTAGACTTTCTAATTTTAGACCATCACTATTATGCATGCATTTCTAAGATAGGATGTCATTGCCTATATGAGTGAATATCACTCACTCATTGAACATATCATAATATACATTGATTCTCATTCTTCATATTGTATCTCTCTTCCTTTTCTTGATAAGCTTTGTCTGTGTATGCTTTAGCTAGGTCTCCTATGCAGGTTTCCATGAAACACTTACAAAAGCATATTAACATCAAACCTCATTTGGTATCTCTTAAGGGATCATTTGATACATGCTACAACTCGATCATGTTCTCCTTTTCTGTGACCACTTAAAAAAAAGTTCCATGTATGTCTAATTTTTATGTTATGTTGAAGTCGACACAACCAATAAAATGATCTTGTTGACTTGAATTTCCCTACACAAACATCTTACCAGAACCAATGTTCTTTGAATGTGACACCTCTATCCTTTATAAGAGAATCAAGAAATACGTTGAAATAATGTTGCACAAAAAGTGTATCATGCTCTGAATCATCACTAACATAAAAATGAACCTCTTTTATAACTATCCGTTGTTCTGGTGTGCTTTGTATTCCATATATATGTTCCTCTACATGCCTATAAGATATATGGACCAAAATTGTAACTTCTTCTAAATGGTAATTTTGGCTTTGTATTTCCTTTTGTGGAGAAAAAGTGTAGTTCTCTATAAAGTCAACAATAGATAATACAAAACCAAATGAAAAAGTGTCTCGACTAGTTCAAAATTGTAAGTCTTGCCATCTTGTTGTGTGGTATGTTGGACATATTGATAAATTTGACTAGTCTCAAATGTATTGATGAATTATCTGATGGGAACTTCATCTTCAACCAAATCAATCCTTCTTGATTCTTCTCCATGAGATAAATAAAATGTAACATACTTGAACATCTTCCTTTTAATCATATCATTTGAATAATATTGTGCACAATCCTTCCATTTATTTAAATTAAGGCAGTTGTCACATTTATTTTTAACACACTTCATATTATAAAAATTATCTCTTTCTCCCCTTTCACAAAGTAAAGTCTTGATGAATTCTATGACATGCAATTGATGGGCTTCATTTGTAGGATGGAATTTTAACCTACAATTACAAAATACTTCATAATAATAATTGAATTCCACATGGTACCTCCAACAACATGTTTCATGAACTTTGTTGGGATGTATATACCAAGGCTTCATTGCCTTAAAATTTCGTTGTCTGATGATAATATCACTTTGTGCATCTTGGAACTTGTGGAATAACTCTATTTATGAAATGTATAGTAAGTGATTTTGGTGCTCCTCCCTAACACCACGTGATAATCTATGTGTCAAGACATCTCTTTTATGTGATGAAACTATGGAATTTTCATTCCAAAATTCAACTAGTATGTTGTGCCATTCATTTGAAATTTTTTCATTTCTAGGACCCATGCACACTATTTCCCAATTAAGGTTAGGGTTTATGTTTTCCAGTTGTTCTCTTGTAGAAATACTTCTTGTCAATGTTATTCTACTAATATTAAGTGCCTTTGAAGTTGCATTGAACAACCTTTTATTGGATGTCTTCTTACTTATAATTGCATTTGTAATAGCTCTTCAAGTAGCTCTATGGGCTTTTGTGCATGTTTTGCTACAAATTAAGTCATATGATTACCTAATATGATTAGGCGCTGTATCTGAGACCTTATTTTTATCACCTTGATTAATGCCAAAAAAACACAATATAGGTATCATCTCCTTTTTTCTCAATAAGCATGTGAAGTTGGGCTTGAGAAACTAAAAAATTCGGTGAAAAATATTATTGATACATCTTACTTATATGGCCTTGAATAGTGCAGATGACAATCTTCTCTCCAACATCAATCCAACTATGAGGAGGTGATGGAAGGGTCGTTGGTATATATCTTGGTAAATTTGATCTTCTCCTTGGTGCTCCTCCCTAGCCAAAAATATCACATCTTCCATCTTGCATTTTTGTACTTGATCTTCGACTAAATGTTCCCTCTCCTCCCAAAACATCCAAGTTTTGGATATCATATTGCATAGGAGTATCGCAATGGGATTGAAATTTTTTTCTCAATATGTTGTATATTTGATCTCAATCTCCTTTGGTAGTAGTATCCATGATGTTTTGTTGGTTTCCATGGGATGCTTGTTGTTGGTTATTATTCCCTATTCTTCTTTTTGCATTCCTTTCTTCCTCAACAAAACGAGGACGTTTGCGAGCTGATTTCTTTTTTCTCCTAGATTGGCTCCCCATCTTTGCACAATTTTCCACTATATATCATGCATTCACATTATATAAAACCATCACTTAAAATTATATAAAAGATTGAATATTCATGTTAAAATCGAATTCTTATTGAATCAATCCAACATACTTATAGTTAATGAAACCAAAAAATTGCAAGTCTACAATGCTCATACTACAACAAGATGTAAGGATTTGCAGAAAATGCTCTCACTTTTGGTACAACCAATGAAAAAAAAAACAAATAGTGTGAATGAACTCCTTTTTATCTTTGTAGCGCTTTAAAATTCCAATTTTTCATGAACAAGAATAGAAAAAGAAATATTTCCCTAATCTTATATTAAAGGAAATAATTTTTTCTTCATTTGTAATCACACACGATTAATTATAAAAATCAATAATTACTTGCTATATTGGAAACACTCTCTTTGTCATACTTGAAAACATTTCCTTCATCATTCATGACACATTAAATATGGCAGAAAGAATTTTTATTTTTATTTTTCTGTACTTGTCACAATTTGTTCTTCAAAACATTAACAATTACCATTTTTATTAGTATAGTCATGTTTATCATATTTTGTTAAGTTTTCATTTTCTACTTATACTACTAGTTCACTCTTTCAATAATAACGAAATTTTTATTAGTTGTGTCTAGTTTACGTTAGTAACATTATAAAATGAAATTGTGATGGAATTGTTAATTTAGTAATATCCTATTCATAGTAATAACAATTAAACATTTTTTTACCTAAGGAAATATTGTTGACTAAGTATTATGAAATGATTAATTTAATAATGTATTGTTAATAACATGATATTCAAATATTTCTTTATAAAATAAACTACTTTGATTTTAAAAAGCAACATTGTTTTCTACGTGGAAGTTGTTTATTTAGCAACAATTTATTTATAAAACAAGACTACATGGCAGTGTATACCTGTGGCCGCTATATCTACATATTTGATGGATTTATATCAGTTGAAGTAGATGATAGCCATGAAGCCACATAAATCTAGAATTAACTGGAATTTCTTCCCTGTGATATTCCTTCGTCATATGGCTCTCCCATTAATTATTTACAATCTCGACTTTGGGAAAGGTTGTAACTTACAGGAGTTCATTAAAACCTCAATCGCAATGATATCGGGTACAAAAAAAACCTCACTCACAATGATACAGGGTGCAAAATTTGGCTAACTTTTAATGATATTAAATAGCATTCTACAAGCCGCTGCCACCTCTGCATCTGGAATAAGAGGTTTAATTGTTCTACCAATAAGAATAAAGAAAAATAATTTAAAAACTTTAAAAATATATAAAATTACAAAAATAATTTAAAAACTTTAAAAATATATAAAATTACATACTATAATGTTTAACCTTGAAAAAATGCTTAAATTTATAGTCAATTGTTCGATTAATATACGATCAAAACGATATCGATTGCTATATACTTTGGCGCGATAGGTATAATAACTTAAATTCATTCTCAAAGAAAGATCATCATGACAGAATTACTGATTTAACAACTTCTAATTTAAAATATTAATATTTACATTTTTTATTATTATAAAAAATAATTTAATTTTCAAGAAAAGTAATTATAATGAAATTATTCATTTTAAAATAATATGAAATTTCATTTTTTTAAGAAAAACAACCATTATAAAATTATTAATTTATTAAAATCAATGTAAAATTAATGATTAGTTAAAATTACTAATTATTTGAAATAAGTGCTTTGAACCTAAAACATGTTTTAATGAACATGTGTCTTAACATGTCGTTTCTTATGTTATATCGTCAACTAGGTTTAGCATGTTATATCGTCAACTAGGTTTAGCATGTTATATCGTCAATTAGGTTTAGCGAGTATATTACTATAATGGCTTTATAGTTTTGTTGTTGACATGGATTTTTTTTATGTTATATACTCGAAATTAACCTTATGCAAGTGTTTCTATATTATAATATTCAAATCAATATTATAAAAAAATGTTTCCATTATATTTATAATTAAATTTCATTTCATTATTATGCATATTTTATTTAAAATTAAGAAATGCATTTTTTAACATATTTTAATTAATATTATAAAATTGTATGTTATAATATACACTTAGCTTAATTTAAAAATTCTTGCTATGGAATAGTTTAAGGTTTGTACATTTTAAGAAAACACAAAACAAGTTGAAGTGTGCATATTTGTATTTTGTGAAATTTCAAACCTTATCTTGTATGTTAGTTAACTTATAAAACTTGGCATTTCCATTAACTACAATTGAGTTTTGAGTTTTGAGTTTTTACTTAGGTTATATATATATATATAATGATGATGATGACGATGATGATTAACGTCCACTGAGACCGAATTGATCTATCATACTTTAAGAGGGTAAAGGATTACTTGCAATTCTTTAGAAGTTTGTTTATGCGCTCGAAAAACATTAAGAGAAGATTTCCAAGGTCACCATAGTTTTGTTGAGTTAAAAGGTTAGGAAGGTTGGTAGTGTGAAAAATATTTTGAAATTGAGATCCAAGGCTGGACAATCTAAGAGAAAATGTGTTTCATATTCAACCTTCTTAGTGTCACAAAGGTGACACACTCTTTCATCCCATGGCGTTTTAGGAATTGACCAACACCCAATTTTGATCTTCTAGATTAGGTTGATTACATCCTTATAATACCTTAATTTTCTTTTTTCCTCGAACTCTTTATCACACCACATTTGCTCAAATTTTGATTTAATGATATTTTTTAATAGTATCCTTCTTCTGCAAAATGGTGTCTTTCACGATTCCCCAATAGCTTAGACACGATTGGGCATCATTGTGCCATCATCACTTGAGCCGAATGTGATTATGACTAGATTTTGAAGAAATTTATGGAAGTGTTATCGAACAGTTTGTATTTTAGGTCACAGGCTACAAGATAGTGGACAAAATAGCATAACATGAACCTTCCATACCCAATGTCACCTCGATGGGGAGGTTCTTTCTATTTAGGGAGGTTAGTCTAGGGGAGATGTCCCCGGTAACCTGGGGTTTGAAGAGGCAAAGGATAAAAGGTCAAGTGTTAAGGTTTCCCTCCTCGCAGGTTACCACCAGTATCAAACAGTCCGGCTAATCACCCAATAAAGAAGTGAAGTCCCTGTTGAAAACACTTGCCCGGAACAAGACAACACAAAATGTATATTTGCAGGCTATAACTCAAAGGGTTAGTACTTCTTAACTATCTGATTTCATTTAATAAGCAATGTAATAGATAAGATGATGTCAACGTTTTGCTAAATAGCCTATGCAAGATCACCAATTCATCAATATCTATCAAAATGACTAAGCCTATAGTATATCCAATCAACAATTTGTTCAATAAATGCTAGACGTCATCATTTAATTGCTCATTCATTAGTCAAAAATAGATTGTTGCGTCAAGTATGACGTCAGCCTAGGTTAGTGGCGTTAGGGTTAGTTAGGGTTTCAAAAAATGAAAGTTTAAAAGATGATTTTGCACACTACAAGCTCAACGTTGGAGAAATTACTAGTGCCTTAGGGTAAATGGAGTCAAAGCAAGGGAAAAAAGTCTTGGGAGGATTCAAACTTAAAGACTGGAAGGTAGGGTTCCAAGGTGCTGCAATGGCAGGGCCTTAGAATCAAAACCCTAAGGGAAGGAGGCTCACTCTGGTGTTGCTTAAGCAAGGCCTCGTGCTCCTTCCTCTTTCTCTAAATACACTTGGCAAAACGGCTA
>ML779953.1:258313-307642 GCA_009831015.1 Picea engelmannii
AAACCCTAGTTGCAAACCTTCCTTGAGAGAAACACCATATATGCCAAGAGAAATCCTCCACGAAGAGTTGCGCCTCACTTAAAAGACCAAAAAAACCAAGCTAGGGCGCAAAAGATAGTATCTCACAAGAGAGTGAGTTGTGTTATGTTCAAATGAGGGAAAAACATCCTCAATATATATCAATCCATGACCTTTCAATTAAAAAATAGGTCATTAAAACAACCGGCAAGGCTGACTACAAAATTTACACTGTTTTTACATTAAATGCTAGATAAATGACATAAACTGAGCAAAAGGTGGGACGTCAAGCCCTTCTGAGGGAGACGTTGGCCCTTTTTGGGCATATCCAACATCCAGAAGTCAGACGTTAGCCCTTCTAGGGATCCTCCAAGATGCCACACGTGCCAGTAACCTCATCATACTGCCACACGCTCAAGATAACGTCCAACTCTCCTAGGTGATGTCCTGTCCATCAAGGGGCAAACGTTCCATCTGAAGTGGGTGATCCCCCCTAGGTCGGGCTCTGCCAAAGTGTCCTGGGTGGAACGCCCTTCTTTCTTCATGTGCAAAGGCTCATCATAACACTGTTCAGTCTCTGCCATCCCAGCAACCATTTGATGGGCTCTTCAGCCCCATGGAGGTTCGAGATAATCATATCCCCATGTGTACCGGTCCACTGGTACCTGTCCATCGGGTATGGTCCTGCACAACAAAAACTTCGCCCTCCATGGGCTCATCAGTCCTTGGGATCATAGCAATGTCAATCATATTTCATCATTAAATTTATCAAATACATGCATGAAACCCCTAGCATATCATCTAATAGCTCAAAGACATTACACTGACCTATTATACAAAGCTGAAGAAAAGACAAAGTGCCCTATTGGGCCAGAATCCACAAGAAGAAGAGAGTTTCCAAAGAAGATTATTCAAGCCATGTAACATGCAGTGATATGGTCTAAGGATGTCTAATCATAGTGAAGACCAGGGGAAGGTATTGTCCGTGGGTGCCTTTGTAGGAGGTGAGTTGTACCTGTCATTGATGCAGTTTTTTCCAAGCCCCTTATTGCCTTTATTCTTTCCTTATTTATTACCTTTTCTTTCCTTTTACTTCAAGGTTTGACCAGAGGACACTGCCTTGGCATGGTGACCAGAGCTGACAGTGTTACCCACTAGTATTTTCACGAAAATGATAAGGCTGGCTCGTGATGAGACCTCCCATCCTCTTGGTTAGGTCTTGTTTTTTATTATTTTTCTTTGGGTCCATTTTGTTTCTTATCAATAAGCCTTTTATTGCCTTCTCGGGGATCTCTGGGCGAGGCATCTCTAGTTTTTATTCCCTATGGCTTTTATCTTTTACCAGCTGCTTTTCCCCCCTGGGCCTTTGGCCCCTTCTTCCCACAGGACAAAGTGTAACCCCTCAAATAGGTCATCCTAATGGACGGACTAGGGGAATGGGATGGATGTATGGGAGATAAGATATAAAGTGATAGTATGGTGGGAGCGGACGATGGCTCTTCAAATCCCCCCTGGTGGCTAACCAAAACCCATGGATACAAGCTTACTAGGGAACTCGTTAATCCCCCAACAATGGTCAAGTGGGTTAGTGTAAGATCCAAGCAGTTGTTAGAAATGTAAGGAGCCTGATGCATATATAAGAAAGTTATAATGATCAAACATGACACATACCATGATACCTGGACCAATTACCTCATGGAGCAAGAGTCTTCTCTGATGCAAGTCCAAGCCGATGGTGATGGATGCTCCTGCTGCTGACAGGACAAATCTAGCGAAGAAGAAGAAGGGTGGGCCCTCCAGTGCCATGCTCAGGTCAATCCTGCTCTCGGTACTCCATGTCTAGGAACTGTGGGCCTCGAGACATGATCTCCTAGTTATCCCTAGAAATCGGGGATAACAGGAAGCATCTTGTCTTCTATATTGTTTAACTTGTTATTATACATTAGGTATATATTCATATTCATGCTCTCAATGGGGGAAAGGCTTGCCTCTAAGAGGAGGATGGGATGGGACATATTTCCTTTAATTTTCATATTATAGGTTATAAAATTCTTTTGGATTTGCTCTATCTTTCTCCAAGATTCACGAAAGATGATGCATCCCTAGACTTTGCATCCATATAGAATAACATGTGTAACAAGAGTCTCAAAGAGGAGTTTCTTTTTATCCCATATGCAAAGATCAGTTGATTTACAATTGTTTTCAAGTCCATAATAAGCTTTCCATCCCCCAATAATCATTTTTTCGATGCTATAATTCTAGTTGAGCTTGTGGTAAATATTGATTCCAAGATATTCGTATGAAGTCGCTTCCTCCTAGTTGTTGTTGTCATATACGAAGGTATCATAAGTGATCTTATTATATTTAATGATCATGACCTTAGTATCGTCAGTATTAATAGTCATACCCATATTGGATCAAAAATCCTTGAGGATTCTTAATTGGTTTTCAAGATGGTGGGGACTCCTTGCCATAAGAACGATATCATCAGCATACAAAATAATATTGATGACTATACCAGTGAGAGTAGGGCCGACACAACCTGCGTCTTCCAAGAAATCTTCTAACTTGTCAATGTATATGCCAAAAAGGGTAGGGGACAAGGGACTTGACCTTGCTTAACTTCAATACTGCAGTTAATCTATTTCGACCAGCCCTTAGTGTTCTTAAACTTGGAAATAATGTTCTCATACACCCTTATTACAACATCCCTCAACTAGAAAGATACTTTTATCTCTTCCAACCTATTCCAAAGGTTTTTCTTGGGGACCGTGTCAAACGCTTTTCTAAAGTCAACAAAACAACAAAACAAATTGGTTTTAGTATTGTGAAACTCCTCTACAATGATCCTAAAGTTAACAAGATGGTCCACATTTGAATGATATCTCCTAAACCCGACCTGGCCTTTAGCTCTTTTACTGTGACTTTCTAGCCAAAGGCTAATCTTCTTTTCCAAAATAATTTCATAAAGCTTAGCTAAAATCAGGCTAATCATAATGGTCCTATAATTAGAGGGAATGTTTCTATCCCCATTTTAAAAAATAGGAACAATGAGTCTTTGCGTCCAAGGTTTAGGGAAGCCCTTCTTGACTACTAAATTGAAGAGCTTGTGTATGTGAGGGATGAGGATAGGCCCTTTGATTTTAATTTTTTTATCTTGGTAGTCGTCAATGTCTTTAGCTTTCCCATTTGCAAGCCACTTAACCCTGAACTCTATGTCATCCAAAGAAAAAACTCCCTCCTCTGTAGAGACAATAGGAATGGTGTCCATGGCATTAGGGAACTCGTAAAGACTTTTAAGGTAGGAATTTCATTCGCTTAAGGGAATCATATTATTTTCTTTAGTATTGCATATTATAATTTTCCTCCAGAACTTCTTAGGATCAAACTTAGATAGTTCTGAAAGCCGCTCTTTCTTTTTAATGATATACTTTTTTTTTCTCTTTTAATTAAGGAATTGTACGTATTGATATTATCGAGTTTTAAGGACTCGTTAGAAGCATCCCTAATGTTTTTCCTGGCAATTTTACATTCTTTATCATACCAAGGGTTGGTCGTTCTATTATTCTTTTTAAATGACACCTCAAAAGGGAGCTTGTTAATAGAAGTGGAAAGTGTAGTTGTAAAATTATGATAGAGGTCTTCAATGTTGTCCTTATAAGTTAGGAGATGTAATTTAATATTCAAATCCTTCAAGAAAAGGTCAACTTTACTTTTTTCAAAGAGAAGTTGCCCTTGATCATTAGAATTATCTTCAATGGTGACCTGTGCATGGAAAAGTTTAGAGTTAGGATTAAAGGTCGGGATGATAAGGCTTAGGCTTGTAGGTGGATTGGAAAATCCACCCTCCTCTGGTTCTTTGGACTATGAGAGGTCTCAGGTTCAAGTCCAAATGCTTGGTTGATTGGTTCAGCAAGATAACTAACCGGTTTCAATCGCTACAGGAGAACCCTAGATCAAAATTGGGTTCATAGTCATTTAAAAGGTAAAAAGTTACTATATATATATATTCAACTAATACAATACATATTTTTGGTAATATACTTATGATGTTTAGTAAGAAGGAAAGTATATATATTTACTAATATAACTTATTATAATGTGTTCTATTTGATTGGTTCTGAAATGCTTTTGAACGAACTCCTTCTACGTATACGTAATTGGTTATGAAATGCATTCGAACGAACTCTTTCCATGCAATAGATCAAATCCAACCACTTTCCACGACCGATGTTATGTGCACCAAACTTATCAATATCGAACTTAGGTTTCAGGGTTGGCTGCTGCTGTGGTATATGGTTTGGGATTGTAACTACCTTAATGAAAGCGGTTTTCACGAAGATCTCCATCTTTATGGGTTTAGAAAATATATCAATCCTATGTATTTTTTGTTAAATATATATATAATTTATATATTATATCTTTAATAATATAAAATATGATATTATAAACTTATTTAAATGGTTTATTTTAAAATTTTAAAATATATTTTTAAAAGAATTAAAAAAATGATTTTAACCTTCCTTTATAGGTTATTAGTAAATTTATATTAAAAAAAATGGTTTTAAATAGGTATTGTTTTGGATCACAGTATAAAAAATTATTATTATATTAATATTTTAATAATAATTCAAAAATATGATAAAAAATAATTACAAAAATATGTTTAACAAACTTGAAAGTATTTACAAGAACTCTCTTAAATAAATTAGAATTAAACAAAAAAAAATGGATATAGAAATGAGGGGTGGTTGTTTTGTCATTGCTTAGAAGATGTGTGAAATAATAATGGTCTTTAAAGAAAATGAAATAAATCACATAAAAATATATATATTAAAATTGAGAAAATATAACATATAAAAACTTAATCAAATTGATAAGTTTTGTTTTCTTATATTATCATCTAATTCTTGATGATTTGTAAATATAAAATAAAATATTCCAGGTTCATCATTTTTTATAAAAATTCATCTTCAAAAAAGGGGGAAAAGTGAAACACATTAGCATGCTTTTACCCAAGCTCGTCCTGCAAAATCCATAAAGAATACTTTAACCATGACAACATCGTGTTCTATCAAATGGATGACACAAATTGCATGTAAATGTGTTGAACCTCCACAAAAAATATTTAGCTAGCAAATGGCATACACATTTTGCAAAGAAAATATGAGAAAAGAGAAACATGAGAGAAAGAATGAAAGAAATCTCATTAACCAAATGAATGAATGATAATTTACATGTGACATACTCTCTCTAACTCAACTAATGCACACTAGAGGAGAAGTTAATGTGCCATAGTGGTGGTCTAGAGTGATCTGGACACACACCAACAGTTACAGGAGTAAACTGCCACCTAGTCTAGTCTCTCAGGCAGTTACAGGAGTAAACTACCACCTAGTCTAGTCTCTCAGGCAGTTATGAGAGTTAATTGCCACCTAGTATGAGTTAACTAGTCTCTCAGTCTTCATTTAACTGACTGAAGCATAGTGAACTGAGGAGGATATCAGGGAATCATGAGTAATGCGCTAGTATGGTGATAATCCCAAGGAAAATATGCATTAGCTAGTGATGATCCCAATGCTGCATGGTGATGATCTCAATGTGGCATCTAGACTCCACTCAACTGATCAAACTGAAGTGTGAACTGAAGAAAATATTCTCCTAGAGGAATATTCTCCCTAGACTATAGGAGATTGAATAATGACTAGTAAACATAGGGAAAACCTTAGGAAAAATAAATCCTAGGTGTGTGTGAAGTATTTCCAACACCCCCCTGAAAATCACTATGGTGAAAATAAAGAATGGGTCCCGACAACGAGGCCATGTTAGGTACCCAAATACAAAAGATACACTAAAATAAACGAGGAAATAGGGAAAACCTCATGGGACCCCCCCCACCCCCCTCAAAGTACAATGTNAAGTATTTCCAACACCCCCCTGAAAATCACCATGGTGAAAATAAAGAATGGGTCCCGACAACGAGGCCATGTTAGGTACCCAAATACAAAAGATACACTAAAATAAACGAGGAAATAGGGAAAACCTCATGGGACCCCCCCCACCCCCCTCAAAGTACAATGTATGTAAAAAGAAGAATTGATAGTTGCTAGGCAATTGTGTCCTTCACTCCAAGACGACTGCACATAGAATGGAACTTTTGCTCAGTGAAGGTCTTGGTAAAGATATCTGCAATATGTTCTGTTGAAGGACATAACTGCAAGTCGAAGATCCCCTTGTGTACTGTCTTGGATGCAGTGCATGTGGATCTCGATGTTCTTCATCCGTTGCCTCTGAAATGGATCTCTGCAGAACTTCAGAGTGCTCTGGCTGTCACACCAGATGATGATCGTCCGATGAAACTGAATTCCCAACTCAGTGAGAAAATGTTGTAGCCACATAGAATGAATGGTTATGTTAACTACCCTTATGTACTCTGCCTCAGCTAAAGATAGAGCAATAGCATCCTGCTTCTTACTCGACCAACAAATATGCCCAAAATCAAGACTAAGTTAGTAACCAGATGTGGACTTGTGATCAATGCTATCTCCAGCCCAATCAGAATTAGTGAACCCAATGAGGTCCAATGTAGAGTTTGTTGCATAGTGAATCCCAAAGGTGATGGTGCCCTATATGTATCAAAGGATACGCTTTGCAGCCTTCTAATGTAGCTCATGCAGCTCCTGCATGAACATGGAGACTGCTCCAATTGCATAGGAGAGGTCTGATCCGGATTATGTGAGATAAAAAAAGCTCCCCACTAGTTGTTTGTACAATGTGTTGTCCCCCAATGGAGTGTCCCCGCCATCCTCAAGTCTGACTCCTGATAGGAAAGGAGTCGGGGTAGACTTGCATTCTATCATGTGAAATATCTCAAGGAGATCTTGTGCATACTTGGCCTAAGACATTTTGATTCCTAATGCATCCTGATTGATCTCGAGTCCAAGGAAGAAATTTAGCGGACCCATGTCTGTCATCAAGAACTTGTCATGCAGAATCCACTTTACTGCAACAATCACCAAAGTCGAGCAACCGATGATAAGAAAACCATCAACATACAAAATTAGGAGTAGAAGTGAATCAAACGTCCTGAGCATGTAAACATTAGGGTCTGACTTACAATGTACAAAGTTTTGTGACCATAGGTAGGATTCCATCTTGGCATACCATGACCTCGAGGCCTGCTTGAGGCCATAAAGAGACTTCTTCAGTCGACATACCAAAGATGAATCCTACACAAATCCCTAGGGTTTCTCCATATATATCTTCTCAAATATATCATTGTGAAGAAATTCATTCTTCACGTCCATATGATGGACTTCCCATCGCCTTGGCTACCAAAATGGCAAGTGCCAAACGTATGGAATCCATCTTCACTATGGGAGCGAAGGTCTCATCATAGTCAATGTCGTTCACATGCTTAAAGCCTTTGGAAACTAGCCTTGCTTTGTATCTGCTAACCAATCCATCTGTTGCACTCTTGGTCCTATAGACCCATTTGCACCTGACAAGTTTCCTTCCCGAAGGAAGGGGAACTAGATCTCAAGTCTAGTTCTCGAGGAGGGATCAATACTCCTTCTGCGTGGCAGATTCCCAAAATGGATTTCCAGCATCCTTGCCATAGGATTGTGGATCTGAAGACTGAACGAAAAAAAAATGCATGGGTGGCATCGGTTCAGTGGTAGTGAGTTCAAGAGGAGGTTCCTCGAAATCAAATCGAATCCTCCTAGTATCAGTTGGATCCCCAACAAGATCTCTTGCATCGTGAAGAGTAGTATTGGCCCACTTAGGCATTTTCTTTGGCTCTGGATTTGGAACTGCATCTACATGCACTAAATCTGCATATGATTGTACTAACTCGGTGTCTGAATCATTTGAATCCTATGAATCAGAACTATCATCTAAAGAAGAGTCGGCATGTGCATTCTCATCATCCGTGACAGGTGGAAGAACAAAATTTTATGCATGTGGTTGTTGTGGTACATGCGAGACACTTTCCTTGAATTGGACACTACGCTCAATGATGATCTAGTCAGAGGAAAGATCAATGAGTTTGTATCCCTTCACACCATCAGGATATCCAACAAATATACACTATGTTCTCTATGGATCAAGTACCTTCCTCTTCTCAGAGGGAATCATGGCCCATGCATGAGAACCGAATATGCAGAATTGGGTCACTTCCGATTTGAGGCCACTCCAAGCCTCGTAGGGGGTATTATCCTTGATAGATCTATGGGGAGATATTTTTTGGATGTAGGTTGCACAATTAAGTGCTTCAACCCATAATCTTTGTGGAAGTGACTTTTCATGTAGCATGCAAAATGCCATATCTTTTAGAGATCTATTTTTCCACTCAACAAATCCATTTTGTTGTGGAGTATAAGGAACCATGTGCTGCAACTGAATCTTGGCCTCATGAAAAATATTATGTATCTCATGGTTGGCATACTCTCCCCCGTTATATTTTTGGAGGAATTTTATCTTCTTTCTTGACTGTGTCTCAAAAAGGGCTTTGAAATATTTAAGGTGTTGAAAGACCTCTGATTTTTTCCTAAGAAAGAAAGTCCATGTGAAGCGTGAGAAATCATAAAAAAATGAGCATGTACCTTGCTTTACTGATTGATGGATGCGGAAAGGGACCCATTAGATAACTATGGATCAGATCTAAAGGAAAGAAGGTATTCTGAGTCTTTCCTTTGTCAAATTTCTCTTGAGGGTGATTTCCAAGAACACATCCCTCATAAATTCCTTTGGAGAATTGGATGTTAGGTAGACCATCAACCATTCCCTTCTTTCTAAGTTGTTTCATATATATGAAATTTAAATGCCCGAACCTTTCGTGCCATATCCTACTTCTTTCATCAACATGGGTAAGAAGTAATGAAGAATCTGGTTCAATAAATTCAAAAAATGTGTAGAGTTTGGATTGATGATTTACCTCACCAGTAAAAATCCTGGAATTGGTTTACATGTCATAGATATCCATTGCATCAGATGTGAATATGAATCTCTTTTCGGTGTCATACTTTTTCATCTGATACACAGAGAGAAGATTGATGGAAAGTTTGTGAACGTGTAGCACATTCTCGAAGCTTTTGTTTGTGAGTTCAATTCTTCCTTTGTCAGTGACCTCGACTGGAGAGTTGCCCCCCTTCAAAATAGGAGGACCTTTGCATGCATACAATGAAGAGTAGAATTCTTTTGTGGATTCCATGTGGTGTGATGCACCTGAATCTACGATCCAAGCATCGAGAGAGGAGTTGATGGATATAAAAGCATGGATAGAATTTTCTTTCTTGGGATTATGATTTTTTGGCTTCTTCTTCTTGGCACCCTCGGGGATGCGATCTCCAAGATTTCTTTTTTGAATTATTTGGGCCATTTTATCTATTTTTTTCTTCATACATCCATTTCTCCCCTTTTCTTCCATTTCCACCTTTGGATCCGGAGGCATCGTTGAATGGTTTTGAGTATCCTTCCTTCTTTGGTTTTGCATGTGCTTTCCTTTTGTCTTTTTCTTTATATTTTTTATTTTGATGATCGTTGCCATCATACATAGTAAGTGCATGCACCTTTAAGCCTTTGATTTTTCCCATGTTGATAAGATTATTCTTCTCTTGTGTCATAGATTCAATAAATACCTCAAGAGAGGGCATCTTCCAGATGGCTCCATAGGTGAGCTTAATTGAATGAAATGTGGAAACAAACACTGAGTATTCCGAACCAAGTTTGGAGAGAATGGTGAGAACCATTTGTTTCTCCTCCTTAGATTTATTACAGGATAATCCCCCTGCAAACAAGTGGATTTCCTCTTGGATACTAGACCTCTATGACCAAGACAGAAAATTTCTATTGTGGACACTAACTTTCATTTTCATGAAGATAAACTATTCAAAAGAAGGAGAATGGTAAATACCTTTTACTGATGTTTTTCCTTGCTCGATCCAAGATGATCTTGATCTCCAAGTTCTTCAGAAGGTCCTGCAATACAATGAGCAACAACAACACAACATACTTCCTACTCTACCATGATTAGCTTCATAATAGATCTATAAAAGAAACAAGTTCATGAAACGTACACAAACTTTAAAGGAAACAGGCCAAGCATAGATTTATATTAATGAAAACAAAGTGAAATGTTTACATCCATAGATGTAGGTGCAGCAGCTTCACCAAGATCTCTTTGTCCAGACCCTTGCTAAAATAATCCACACACAGAATGATGATGCTTCAATGATATCTCCCTTATGAGATCATAAGTTTGATGCTTTACAATGTCTCCATATCAATACCACTCATGAGATCATAAGTTTGGTATCTCTCAATCTCTATATGCTTTTCACCATGAGGAGGCCTCCTTATATAAGCTTGGAGAGACCCAACCACCTTAGAGATTCTTCGGATATGTTGAGGATCTTTCTCCATCAGTTGTGGATCCTCCCTAAGATCGAGCCTTAACCTCAGATTCAAATCCAACAAACTCCAGAGATGAGGGGGATTTTCCCCTGATTTTTCTCAACAGTAAAATATCTCTTGAAATAGCCCAACGCTCCCTCAAGAGGGTACACAGAGCGTTGAAACACTCCCCCAAAGAAGTCTAGGGAGCGTTGTCACTCCCTGACAGTGGTTAGGGGAGCGCTGCCCAAATTTTCCCTAAAAAAATCCCAGCGCTCCCCCAAAGAAGGCTAGGGAGCGTTGGCACTCCCTGATAGTGGGTTGGGGATTGTTGGCCTCCAAAATTGACTTTTATGTGTTTTTCTTCATGGAAAATCCTTTTTACTCCTCATTAGATGATTTCTCCTTCTTAAACCAGTATTTGAAGGTGTCTTAAGTGTCCTTATGATGTCGTTAGGGACATGACATAGGCAATATGGAAGTATGATGTTTGTGACACTTGCAACCAAAAATACAACACTTGCGACACTAGTAATGATGACAATGGGTCATCATTGAAGTGATTTATTTTGATGTGTAACAGATTGCCCCCCGAAGTACGAAGTTAGAAGACAGAAATTGATGACTGGAGTACTTTGTGGACTTTTTCAAGCAAGGGTATGGACTCGGAGAACCTGGCAGAATCTGCACACAACCATCAAACAAATATTATGACATGTTTCAAGCCCAAGGCATGCATACCTATGCTTGGGTGATAAATACTTGCAAGGTATGGCCACCATAAGATACACTACAGATCCATAATTGTATTAACAAAAAGGTATAGCCACCAAAGATACAATGTGGATCTATACTCCTATGACCTGAACTAATCGTAGCCACGAAGAATACATAGTGGATCTATGAGATGAAAAGACATAGCCATGACCAATACAAAGTGGATCTATGTAACAATATATGTGTCAACGTTCAAAAGAAACTCTATCGCAACCTGGGCAAAGTAAATATAAGAGTGATGACTCAACCTAGGGTCTTCTTATCGATCTCGATGTTGTATGAATCTAACCATGTGAATAGATGTCTTGATGTCGAACATGGAAGAAACCACTTGATTACTGGTTAATGAGGTAAATCGTTAACAAGCGTGAGGGAAATCACCATTGATGTCAATGATTCCCAAGGTACTCTAGTAAATTCCAACGAATGTGAATGGATGAGATGAATTCGAACATCTATGGAATCATCCAATCAGAGGTCAATGATGTAAACCCACTATCGGACGCGAGGAGGCCTGCCATTGAGGCATGTAGGTCCCAAGGTACTAACTGGTTTCTAAGTCTAGCTCCTAGATAATGTGCCGAAGTCGACAGGAATAGACTCGTCAAAGGAGGGCCTTGGTGTATTCCCCATCAACGACACGAAACAAACACAAAGATGTAAATTGGTGGATCAAAGGAACATGGAATGACATGGGTATTGAAACATGAAATTGTTTATGGTTGAATCTCAAGGCAAATACTTCCCTTGAACATTGAGGCACAACAACAGAAACATGACATGGACCAAAACATGATGATGCAATGGATATTGTGACTTTCGTCGGGTGACCCAAAGGAGTAAAAAAACTCATAGGATTGGTTAAGTGTAGAGGTTCAGCGGATTTAAAATGCGTGTAAAGACAAAGTGTCATGTTCAAGGGTGACCGTAAGAGTTACTGATAATGTTCTCAAAAATTGCTTGGCTTGCTTCCTTCAATTTTTCCCCCATCCAGATAGACGATTACCTCTTTTTTATTTAACGAGCTCGAGGAGGGTAAAACATGCTCGATATAACTCACCTTTGGTAAGTCTCTCTTCCTTTGTTTAACGAACTAGAAGAAGTAAGGTGTTGATCCCATATGGGTCTTTCAATGTATGATTGTTTAACGAGTCTAGAGAAGGTAAACTCGGTGATTTTTCATATTTAGAGAGTCTGAAAATGACTTAAAGGCAACTCTAGTGTTTTCCTTTTTCATAATGTTAGTCTCGCGAGGCCGAAAAAGAGATAAATTATCACTCAAAATACGCCCTTTCAAACCTTTTAACGAGTGTGAAAAGAAGCAAGATCACTTGGAAATATTTTCATGTTTAGAGAGCCTGAAAACAACTTAAAGAAGACTCCAGGGGGTTCCTTTTTCGTATATCCATGCGATCCTAAAAAAGAGATAAAAGGTTTCTCGGTTACATTCTCATGTTTTTACGAGCATGAGAAAGAACAAAGACTAAGCTCGGTACTATCCCCCCCCCCAAGCTTCAATTCATTCACTGACTTTGAGGTTGTCACCAATTTCTGTACTAGATGGAGAAAAAGGATATAGGTGGATGAAAAGAAGGTTAAAATACGAGACCTAATGAAAGACTCGACTCGACATATACGAGATTTGGCGAAAGACTCGACCTGATAGGAGATGTGACTGTTTCATTTTTTAACGAGCTTGACACAGTAAAAGAACTATGCTCAGGGCTTCGGGTTCAGTCCCCAGATTTCTGTTTCATTTTTTAACAAGCTTGCTACAGAGAGGAAAACTATCCTCAAGACCTTTGTTTCATTTTTTAACAAGCTCTTCACAGAGAGGAAAACTGTGCTCGTGGCTTCTTCTTGATCATGGCTTCCAAGAGGATAATGCTCTGGAAGGACACCATGTCAAGGGACAAAACTCCATCATGGCTTCCAAGAGATCTTCATTGGATGGAAGAAAAATGATCCGTAAGGAACACATGTCGGGGTTTGTGATAGGGGTAATGATATCAAGCTCCAATATCCCTACCGAAGAGATCACCATGTCAACTACCGGCTCTAAGTCATTGGAAATTGAAGTCATGGGAGACAACGCCACATAATTGACCCGTGGCAAGTGTGATACTGACTGCATATATGACCCATTTAGGGAGGTTATTGGGTTGATGGTCAAGTCARCGCCAACAAATGAAAGTTGATCAATAGTCACCATTCTTCCATCGTGCAGGAAAGATATCACATGAAAAAGAGTGGACACAATAGATTTCATGGCATAGACATAATCTCTCCCAAGGAGTAAATCGAAATCCAAGGTGTCCTGGACTACCATAACGTCAATAAAGACAATTTTCCCTCCCAAAGTTACGAGAAACTGAGGGAGGATCCCTAAAGGGTGACTGGTTCTTCTGTTAAAAGAAAACAGAGTCTGGGTAATCAACACAAGCYGAGGATAACCCAAAGCTTACCAAGAAATAGAGGACAAAATACTAACGTATGAACCTTCATTTATCAGCGCATGAGGAATGTCCTGACCAMAAACTTGTACTGTAATATTTAAAGGAATGTGAGAGGGAAGACGAGGTCCAGTTAGCGCACCCCAATAAAAAAGGATGGCCTCATTACTTGGAGGGGGTTTCACGGTAGATTCTATATCAACGAGAAAAACGTGGAAAGAATCGGGTTTACTCTCTAGAGGGAGAGTAGGATCGATTGATAAATAAATCAAATCGACCACTTGAGTTTCATTCTCCAAGGGGAGAATGGGGTCGACAGGTGGAAACAAATCGACCGCTTTGTTACTCTTTAGAGGAGGAGTGGGGTTGATCGATGATGTAACCAGAACAACCACTTTGGCACTCTTTGGAGGAAGAGTGGGATTGAACGATGATGTAACCAGAGAAACCACTTTGGCACTCTTCAGATGAAGGGTGGGACTGACTGAGGAAGGGATTGGATAAGTCACTTGGGTTTCACTTTTCAGATGAAAAGTGGGGCTGATCGAGGATAGAACTGGATCAACTACTTTGGTTAGTGGTTCAACCGAGGATGAAACTAGATTGACCACCTGATCAACCAGATTGACCATTCCATCAACTAACAAAGGGTTGGGGGAAATCTTACAATAACTAGTTGGAAGTTGAATCTTTTCCAAAAGAGAAGAATCCTCATTCATACGAGGACAAAGGTGAGAATAATGATCACCTTCGCATAACATACAAGGAAACTTGACAATTGTCTTCTTCTTACCAACCTTAACGTCACTAGTTGACAGGGTGTCACCAGCATGTATAGAAGAGGCCAATGATGTGGAGGACCACATTTCTAAGACCTTGGGAAGACCAGGGCAATCCCTCAGAAAGTGGTCACCCTTACAAAGACTGCAAGGGAATTTGGTTTTCAGATTCTTCATTTTAATATTGTTGACCTCGCCAACACTCCCAGTACTATTAACAATAGTTGGTTGCTTAGATCCAACATATGATGTAGTTGGAGGCTTGGTCCTTTTCATGTTCTTCTTCTTCTTATCAACCTGACTACTTGCTTTAGAGATTTCACTAGGCGAAGAAGGAGAAAATGAAGGAGATTTAATGGGTGAAGAAGGCGAAAATTCGACATGAGGTTGACGTGTGGATGGTGTACTGACATCTGAAGTATTAGGTGCATTTGAAGCACTGGGATAATTCGAGATCACCGGAGTGGGGAATAACCAAACCGGTAATCTGATGGTGAGTCCCGGAAGACTCAGTGTGGCAATGTATGAAGGATGAAAGTTTCCAAAAGAAGGAAAGGTGAAAGGTTCCCCAAGACAAGGGATTCCTCCATTGGTACTCCCAGGAGTTGATGCCATTAACACTGAATCGACCTAAGGTCTACTAAGTAAAAAAAACAACACATGTTGTGAATCTAAAAGAAAACAATCAAACAAAACTTCCCACAATGAAACCACTAGTTGGTGATGAAATCCAACATCGCGAGATCAATATAGGAAGGGGCGGGGATAGAGAATGTGGATCAATTATGTTGGTGACTTGCTTAACGGACTTATGCCTTGGTGCAAACTTCCATGCAGTAAATGTGGATTTACCCTCCAAGGAGCCCGAGTGAGTTTGTCCAACGTCTGTTCCAGGTACAGTGAGACTTCCCTTCACCATCACCTCGTGTAAGACCCTGAAGATTATGGCTACTAAGGTCACCAATTCACAATCAACCCCTGGGAGGGTACAGTCGACAGTCCAGTCTGAACGTATGGGCAGGATAACAAGTTTGAATTCCTTCAATAGAACTGAGGACAAATGGACCAGTAGAACTCTAGAGGACCCCGAACGGATTCAGAATTCATGAAGCACCGAGACCAAATGAAGACAATTGAACCTCAAAAAGAACCCCCAATATATGATCTAACTACTATGAACGGTTGAAACACAGAGGGATAAACTCTGTAACTCTCCTGAACGTGACCTCGTGCGTAACCCCCATGTGAGAGGGGGATCCTAGAAAGCCTATACGACAATTGGATTTTCTCTCCCTATCACAAGATGCTAATTTTCGTTTGACAACTTTGGAAAGTTATCCTTTCAACCTATTCCAAATCCATACATCTTAAGCTAATGTAGGTTTTCTAATAGAAAATGTAAAAATGTCTGATGAATTTTAGTTAAGCGCTTAATTTTAAGGTTGTTGTTTACTCAGAGGTGTATGAGAGTGAAAACTGATGATATTATGACTCAATTCCCAAAACATGCATAAGAAATGATAAGCAGTCTTTTATTTCAATGAATGTCTATTTAAGGGAAGGAGAAGGATTTTCCTTTCACTTTCAAACACTAAGATGCAATGACCTCACGCAATAGTCCTCAATCAAAAATCCAATATAATGCTAAAATGTTTATATGTGACTGATAATCATTTTGATGTAAAGCTTCCTATATTAATCAAACTTCAAGATCAGTGAGATTTAAGCAACCTGAAATAAAACTTCACATAAACAAAAACACACCCTCATTGTGATCAAACAAGAAAAAATAAAACCAAATCTAGACAGAAGGAAATGCTTGGAGAAAAGACCTCAAAGATCGAAATGAAATAGTGAAAAGATCTTTGAATTTCCTTACAACAACTTTCGGTCAATTAAATAAGTGAGAAAGTAGTAGATCGACTCCAAATCTCAGGGAAGAAGAGTGACTCAAAGAAAGAAAAATAGATGTCAAAAATCCAAAAAAAAAATCATTGATCCTTAGAAATGAAATAATTGGAGGCTAAACAAGGACACACTAAGATAGCATAAACCCTGAGCAGATGAATCAGCAAAAAGAAGACTGAGAAAAACTACTCCCAAGAAGATTTTTGCTAAAAAAGGGGAAACACTCTGGTGTCAAGGGTACTAGAGCATTGCAATTCTCTATGGGAGCCTACCATGGAGTTCCAACGCCCTAGTGGTAAAGGTAGGGGAGCGCCGACCTCTCAAAACTCAAAAGTTTTCCCAGAAATAAAAAAAACTTAGGAAAAATGCAAAAAATCAGTGTGTAAGATGAATCCAAGAGCCAACAACACATATAAGGATCAGAGACATGGTATGGATAAGGTCAAAGAAAGATCAACAGCCAAAACAAGACCTAGGAAAGGAATAAAAAAATCAAAGTTCCTCCTCAGTGGAGTCGCCAATTTCTGTTACACGATAATCCCCTTGTGGACAAGTGTATTTCGTCTTAGATACTAGACCCCTATGACCAAGACATAAAATTTCTATTGTGGACACTTACTTTCCTTTTCATGAAGATAAACTATTCAAATGAGGAGAAAGAATAAGGTTAAATAACTTTTATCGACATTTGTCCTTGCTCGATCCAGGCTGATCTTGATCTCCAAGTTCTTCAGAAGGTCCTGCAATACAATGATAAAAAACAACGAAACATACTTCCTACTCTACCATGATTAGCTTCATAATAGATCTATAAAAGAAACAAGTTCATGAAACATACACAAAATTTAAAGGAAATAGGCCAAGCATAGATTTATATTAATGAAAACAAAGTGAAATGCTTACAACCAAGATGTAGGTGCAACAGCTTCACCAAGCTCTCTTTGTCCAAACCCTTGCTCAAATAATCCACACACAAAATGATGATGCTTCAATGATATCTCCCTTATGAGATCATAATATTGATTCTTTACAATGTCTCCATATCAATACCACTCACGAGATCATAAGTTTGGTATCTCTCAATCTCTATATGCTTTTCACCATGAGGAGGCCTCCTTATATAAGCTTGGAGAGACCCAACCACCTTAGAGATTCTTGGGATAGGTTGAGGATATTTCTCCATCAGTTGTGGATCCTCCCTAAGATTGAACCTTAACCTTAGATTCGAATACAACAAACTCCAGAGATGAGGGGATTTTTCCATGATTTTTCTCAATAGTCAAAGATCTCCTGAAATAGCCCAACGCTCCCTCAAAATGGTACATAGAGCATTGAAACGCTCCCCCAAAGAAGGCTAGGGAGTGTTGGAACTCCCTGACAGTGGTTAGGGGAGCGTTGCCCAAATTGTCCCTAAAAATCCCCAGCGCTCCCCCAAAAGGGTGCACAGAGTGCTAGAACACTCACCCAAAGAAGGCTAGGTATTGGTACCCCCTAATAGTGGGTAGGGGAGCGTTGGCCTACAAAATTGACTTTTAAGTGGTTTTCTTCATGGAAAATGCTTTGTACTCCTCATCAGATGATTTCTCCTTCTTAAACCAGTCTTTGAAGGTGTCTTAAGTGTCCTTATGATGTCGTTAGAGACACGACATAGGAAATATGGCAGTATGATGTTTGCGACACTTGCGACCAAAAATATGACACTTACGACACTAGTAATAACGACAATGAGTCATCATTGAAGTGAGTAATTTTGATGTGTAACAGAGGGCATATTCTAGGTGTCTCTAGAGGCAAGCCTAACTAAATGAAATGTGGATACAAACACTGAGTATTCTGAACCAAGTTTGGAGAGAATGGTGAGAACCATTTGTTTCTCCTCCTTATATTTATCAACCCCACAAGCCTTGAGTTGTGACATCAAATCCTTATATTTGGTAAATAAATCTTGGATATTGTCGAAGTTTTTTGGATCCAAAGTGAGCAATTCCACCTCGAACATGTGTCCCCTCATCTAGTCTTGTTTTCCATATAACCCTTCCATGGTGGTCCAGGCTTCATTGGGGGTTTTACAGGAGGATATGTGAAAGAGGAGTTCAAGAGAAATGAGACTGCAAATAGTTCCAAACGCTTCATCCATTCGATTAAGATACTTGGGTTTTTCTATGGTTGATGTGGGTTCAGTATTCGTGTCCATGGTTAACTTGTATAATCCTCTACCTCGAAGATGCACTACCATCTTCTCTTTCCATGCAAATAAATTGTATTGTGTAAGAAAGAATTATTTTGGAAATTCCATTTTTCCATTGTCTTCAATATTTGGTACCTACAAAAAGGATCTGGTGTGTATTTTTCCTAGAAATCCTTTGGCTCTGACACCATGTAAATGTGCTGAACCTGCATAAAAGAGATCTAGATAGAAAATGACATACATAGTTTGCAGATAAAATATGAGAAAAGAGAAATAAGAGAGAAAGAATGGCAGAAATACCATTAACAAAATGAATGAATGATAATTTACATATGATATAATTTGTATAACTCAAATAATGCACACTGGAGGAGAAGCCAATGCACCATAGTGGTGGTCTAGAATAATGTACCACCTAGTCTAGTCTCTTGGGTAGTTACGGGAGTTAAATACCACCTAGTCTGAGTTAACTAGTCTCTCAGTCTTTAGTTAACTGACCGAAACAAAGTGAAGTGAGGAGGAGATCAAGGAATCCTGAGTAATGTTCTAGTATGGTGATAATCCCAAGGAAAATGTGCATTATATGGTGATGGTCCCAACACTGCATGGTGATGATCCCAATGTGGCATCTAGACTCCACTCAATTGATCAAAATGAACTGTGAATTGAAGAGAATATTCTCCTAGAGGAATATTATCCCTAGACAATAGGAGACTGAATAATGACTAGTAAACATAGGGAAAACCTTAGGAAAAATAAATCCTAGGTGTGTGTGAAGTATCTCCAACATTGCCAACAATTGGTCTAGATGTATCTTCAGTTCTGTGCTTCCATCTCCTAAGAATACTGGTAGAACTCCTTATGGAAGAGTCAACAACTGATGTTGCTTCTCTTGCAAATTAAGAGGGATTGAACTAGCCCTTCTTCTTGGGAATCTTCATCTTCCTTCTTGATTCACAAGAACTTCGCTTATTTCTTCTCTGTCTCCCATTTTTAGAGTTCTTCTTGTTTTTTTTCTCGAGGTTTCACCAACTTCAAGTAATTGAATTTCTTTACTCTTGCTTCTTGTTATTGGTTCTTTATATGATTCCAACTTCTTTAATTTTTATCCCTTCTTCTTTAATTTCTATCCCTTCTTCTTTGTCTTCTTGCAATTTATCTTTCTTCCTCATGGGTGAGGGTTCCCCACGATATTTCAAGATATTCTCGACTTATTTCCGTGGATAATACCAAATCATACAACTGATGCGAAATGCTTGTTTGATTTCCTAATAAAACTTGTAATTGGGTTTATTAGGTTCAAGCTGAGTCATGAAGATTCTGGTCTGTGAAACCGACCTTTTGTTCTCCCCAGTATTTTCGCCAAAATTGTCGTTGTTTAGATCGGTTAAGGTCCAAAAAAAACCTCATGAGGATAAAATATCCCACTGCATTTTATAGAGGTGGTGCTCTTCTGTATTTTCTTAAAGATAAATCTTGATAACTTTGGACCAAAGTATCAAAATGGGAGAGTACTAAAAAACAAACCCCAATCTTTATCGCTCAATGAAAATGTAAAATATCACTGATTGGAAAACAATATACATTCACAAAAATAATTCCTGAGAATAGAACCATGAATCTTCAAATACTAAAATACAACAAATGCAGAAATATTGTACACAAATAAATAACAATTATATGAAAAATAATATGATTTTCACATCCATCACAATATCATAATTTCGATCACATTCACGAGAAAGAAAAATAAAGGCTCACAATTGAGAGAAATTTAAAAGAGTTTTTAATTTAAAATAAAAAAGAATATGAGAGGGAAACTTTAAATATCTTATGCTTGAAAACTCAGAGTTCAAGATATCATTAAAGTTTAACCCCAAAATAGTTCTCTAGGATTTTCAAAAAATAATAATAATATTTAATAGTCTGGAAATAAAATAAAATGGTATTCATCCAAATGGACTGGGATTGGGCTCACATGGACCATAAAATGAAAGTGGAACAGGGATGAACCTTGAAAGAAGAAGGAGACAAGTGATTAGAAATCGGTTATGTTTTCTCAAGAACGACAAGACACAACTGGATGATTCCTGAATGAGAAGAGAAAAATAATAGAGGAGGATGTGATCATTTACTTACTATGATGGATTTATCTCACTCACTATATGTTGGTTGATGTTCCTTTTGTATTCTCTTTTTTTGCAGTTACATGACCAGTACCAACTAACTTTGCTTAATCTTCTTCAGTTATTTTGATTAAAACTTGCTTTAATCAATTTTGAATGTAATTCGTCATAAGCGCGACAATTATCTCTTGCTTGATTTTAATGTCGAATAATGTTATTTAAATATCTCTAAAGTCAATTGAAATTTTGTGTAATGTATCTTCAATATATTCATTTTTATTAACATAGCTAACTAGCCAACTTTCGACTTCTTGCTCTATGTACTCGATCAAACTGTTAAACTTTTCCTCTAACATGGCCTTCAATATCTCCAGATGTTCTTCAAACTATTCTCTTGTCACTAGCATATAATTTAATATTAATTTTGGTTCTTGAACTTCCCCAGTGGTTCCTACCAAATCTAACACAATCAATTTCAAATATAACTCCCCTTTTTTTACACTTAAAGTGTCACAATCAACCAATATTTTAAAGTCTTTATTCTATTAATATAGCATGCTTTTAATTGTTTTATACAAGTGGGGGACAATAAATATTCTTCCTTTATTTTTAATTCACTCATGCCTGAGACTTTTAAAAGAAATGTAATAGAAACATCTTTATAAAAACCCTCATCATTATCGAGATCGTCCTTGAGGTATTGTCTTAGATTTGTAATTTTGGACCCCAAATAAACAAGAATATTCACAAGTTCCCATGACTCAAGAATGAGAGACATTTTTTTTTTAATGTTCTCCCCAACATACCTTCTGACAACACTGAGTAGGCTTGATTTCCCTCTTAATTTTGAACTTGATTATGGTGTTCCCTCAAAGTTCCTCTAAGTTTGAATAGTGGCAATCGTACTGGAGAATATGGGTGGCAGTATCAAAGCATTCTCAAGTTATTTAATTCTTTCTTTAAATATGGAATTTTCCTTGTCCATTTCACCCACTAACATCTCAAGGTCATTCATTTAGCTTCATGGATTTTTACCATCTTTGACAGTGGAATCCGTCTAAGTTCAACTTTTGAGCTTGACCTTCCTTGAACCTTTTTGTTTTTGGAATGAATTCTTTCAAAGATTAATTTATTTGAATCTTTATCAAACATAGCATTATGCACAATAAAATATTCTTCTTCAAATAAAATGGGTTCCTGTGCTTCCAATTTGGCTGCAACTTCCTGACTTTCTTGAAATCTTTTCTCTTCATCGAGAAATTATGTATCTTCAATATTGGAATCCAAATCCATGTATTCAAGAACAAGTTCATTTTCATGTGTGGCTTCCTCTACTTCTTGTTGATTAGTTTTCCTTTTATTTTACTTTTTACAGGAACTTTGTGAAGTTGTTCCAAATTTCCCTTGGGAGGGCTTTGATCTCCTCCATCATCGGAATCATTGACTGAAGAATTATTTTATTCTTGTGCTACTCACTGTGACTTATTTTTTCTGGGCCGCTTCTCTGAGATACATAAGGAGAATGAATACTCCTTTCATTAACAATTCTTCCATGTTGCCAATGTGGTTCATTGTTACTAATAACAATGTCAATATTTTCAATAGGAAATGCCTCGGGGTTTTTGTCTTCATCTTCCTCTTCTCCAGATAGATTTTTTTTTGCATATGAGATACTATAACCCACAAAGATCGTATGTTACATGAACAATTGATTTAGGTCAAATCCTTTAATTTCTTGTTCCAAATTTAAATCAAACTGTTCAAATTGACCTGCATATTCATCAATGTTTGCAACATTCTTTAATACTATTTCATCAATTTTCCTTGGTAGGGGAATAATTTTGTTTTTTCCTTATTTCATGGAAGAAGTGAGCCAAAAATATGTACCATTTACTATCTTCAATCACAAATATAATGTTTGGTACATAATACGGAATGTAAAAAGGAATTTCTTGAGCACAATAAATCCTGACGATGTTGTAATGGTCCATCACTTCGAAATTTCCTCTTTTATCTAGAAAGGTTGTTGCTTCTAAATAAATTCTTGATGTATTGGATCCAAATATGAGTTTCTTAAAAGAAGAAACAAATAAATTGTAAACTTCGTAGAAATGATACATTGCCTTTTGGAATGTTAATACCAAATCAAGATCCCTTTACCATAATATACCTCAATACCCTTCTTTCAAAGAAAGATTAATATGACTTAAATTTGAATTATTGGTGGATGGTCTCGATAAGGTCGCCATTAATAATGACCTTTTAATATTTTAACTATTTGTTATTTTCTGTAAGATTTATTTTTAATATGCCTCGGGGAGAGTGACAACAGAGATAAGTATCACCATGTGCGACAAAGGATTGGATATAAGTAGGAGTACGAGCACAAACCTGTGGACCCGCAGTGAAAATATTCAAGAAATGACTAAGTATGAGACTTGGATTGGTCGGACAGATGAGAGAAAAATGTTTTGAATAATTATGATATGAACAACAAACCCACGGTGAAGTGTTGAAAATTTGGCTAAGTATAATGAAGCAGATGAGAAATTCGTGGTGAGAATCAAGTAAGTCGGATGAGTGAGCTTAACCTGCAGTGAAACATTAGAAAAAGTTCCAAGTATGGTGCGAAATGAGGATCACAAAACATGATGGTGCATTTTGGTAGTGGTGGAACTTTGGACTTGAATGAGAGTATGTGATGAACCCATGAGAGAGTCTCAACAATCTAAGTGTTGGTGTAAAGTGGATACGACGGAATGCAATGGGTGCATTTTGGATAAGGAAGAACTTTGTACAAGGATGGAAATGACTCATGAACCCGTGAAAAAACGAAAATTTTTCTAAGTGTAGGAAAAACACAAAATAAAATTAATGAAAGACTTAGCACACTTTTGGGTCAACACCCTGCAAGTGGAAGGTCTTCTTCACCTTTTGAAAGATGACAGGGGAATTGTTGAGGAGGATATCACATATATACAACGAGGGCATCCCTACACTCCTATTGAAATTTATGAGAGTGTCATTGAAAGGGACATTCCAGACTTGGAAAAAGATCAATTTGCATCCTCCAAAAACAACATTGATAAAGACAGGGAGTTGTGTGATCAACCTAACTCCACATCTAAATTTATCTATACTAAAAAAAATATTGAATGTAAAGGTGATCAAGTTGTAAAGAAACAATATGAAGATAGAAAAATTGGCCACCTTGATCAAGTTGAAGAAAACTTTGAGGATGTACTAGTCACAACTCAAAATCATGTTAGGGATACCATGGATGATACAGAATTCCCGCTACTTTTTGAAGTTAAAAGGGTGGATACTCATATACTCAGTTATAAAACTAACAACTTGAAATCAACTCATGAAAATCGTGAATTCTATTTGATGCATTTTAAGGATCCTCTAAATTATGGCGCTAGAAATGAAGGTGGTTTTGTTCATTTGGCTAAGAAAATCCAAATTGAGGAAAAAGACCCAGATTTGGATACAGAGCTTGAGGAATGTAATAATGAATTTGAAGAAGGGAGAAATGATAATATTGTGAAAAAATATGTGGGTCTAAATCTCTGTGAATAATTGGAAGGATATTGCAAGAGAACAAAAAATGGTGTAGTTTTGAAGATTTTGGATGATGATGTCCCTGATGCCCCATATTATAACGATGAAGAAATTAATGAAAAAAATTTAGTGTTGGAACCGTCATCATGTAATTTGGATGAGTTTATCCTATCCATCTCTAGAAGATACTCATTCCTTGATCCAAGTGGATATTGGTGGCCACCCACCTATCCAAATTCCAACTGGCTCATCTTAACAGTTTTCAGTTCAACATGTTTCTCTGTAATGGGGACATCTCTTTGTAATTGTGAGTTCTGCATTTCTGGGGATGTCATGAAGACCTACACAACATCCAGGGATAATGGTGGCATCCCGCCTATTCCAATTGGCTTATTTTGGAATTTTTCATGTGAGTACATATTTTTGTAGTTCCAGGGTCGTTTTGGGGCCCTAAACAATGTTTTCTTGGATTTTCATAGTCAAACTATAAATAGGGTTATATTTTTATGGAATAATGCATATTTATCGAAAATACCTTTCCAACAGGCTATCACATACCTAAAATGAAGATCGTATGAAAAAGTTACGACCCCGTGAAGTTGATGTACTAACCTACCCCAATGGGGCCCACATGAATTTTGGCACTTGATCTCCTAGGGTTAGGTTTTTGGACGTCTAGAGTTTTGGAATTCATGTTTACTATAAAAAGGCCTTCATAACCTAATTTTACTCATCCTCTTGTGAATGAGCATAGTCATCACATCTCTTCTCATAGATAACGTTGCCACCATTATAGCCATGAGCCTTGCACTATGAATTTTTACATTCTCTGTACATTTATTTCATTAATAGAAATCATGTATTGTTGTATTTCTTTGTTTCTGACAATATTTATGTGTATTTCATTATAATATCTCTCCTTTCATTTCGTTCCGAAAATAATCTGGATCAGTGGTATCAAAGTAGGTCGCTCTTGATCATTTTTCAATGCATGTCCCCGATGAGGTCTGAGTATAGCAAGTTGGGTCTTGAGCTTGTCTCTCTTGAGGAAAATTTCTCTCACACGCCCAAGAAACCCTCCATGGATAAAGAAAAGAAAAATGATGGATCATAAGATTCTATTAACCTATTGCTTGAGCAAGCTCTCGTGTGACAGAGGGACAAAATGATAGAGATTTTTTCCCTCATCCTTCAACGCCTTCCGATAGCAACATGCACACCTTCATCAAGCAACAACTTTGGAGGAAATTCTCCCTTCAAGGTACAAGTTAATTTTGATATTCCCGTATTTGAAAGTCAGATAGACGCGGATGCCTTAGAAAAATGGTTAAATATGCTAGAAGGTTATTTCTTTGTTCACAATTTTTCTGACAGGGAAAATATCACCTTCACACTCCTCAGGGATCTCCCCCATATCAAACATTGGTGGGAAAATTACTGGGAGAAAAATTCCATAGAGGAATCTGGAATATATGGGGTTGAGCCCACTTGGGATTTTTTTGTGGATGCGGTCAAGGAACAATATTACCCTGTTGATAACTATGACAAACAGTACATGAGATGGACCACACTGCAGCAAGAGAAGAGCCAAATAGTTTTGGAGCTCACAAATACTTTCCATACCTTGTGCACCAAGTTGGGTATCAAAGACTCTAAGTGAAATCCGGTTTTGAAATACCATGGGGTTTTGCATAGGTACATCCAAACCAAAATGGATTTCCTAAACCTCTCATCATTGGGCATTTCCTATCGATATGCTTTCAAAATAGAGAAGAAATTTAGGCACCAGAACAAATGGGAGTTCATGTCTGCAAATCCACAACAACTAAAGCATGATAAAGACAACCCTAAGAAACAACCTCCTGACAACTAGTCCAAGACATAGGAAAATAAGGGTAAAGGAAAGATGAAGAATGGCGCTTGGAAGTGGTTCGAATTCCACAAAATCCCCAGGAAAAACACCGATGAATGTCACTTGAAATAGTAATTGGTGGTTGAGGTCAAAGATAAGGAGACGAACCCTGGTTCGGAATATGATCCATAAAATAATGAAAAAAGACAGATCATCGATGCAGACCCCACTACTACTATCACGACCACAACAATTCAACCAGAAGAACCGACAAATCCTGAAGAGGGGGAGTGCCTCTTCCATTCATAGATGTGGGTGAGGGGGACCCTATTTCATTTCATTGTTGATAGAGACAACTAGAAGAACCTCATCTTAGTTGAGGTCATCAAATAATTGGGGTTGTCGACAACACCACACCTGCATCCATACAACATCAGATGGTTTCAACCAGGGATGAGATCTTTGTGTCAGCCAGGAGTGTCACCTGACCTATGGAATCCATCCCTTCAAGTATGAGGTAGTGTGTTATATTGCCCCTCTTGGTGTCTGTGATGTTTTTATGGGCCAACTATATATGTGGAAACGTCATGTTGTTTATGAGTCTCAACCCCGTAGTTCCATTATTACTCTGGGGGGTCATCTCTACAGGATACCATAGGTAGTTCCCACTATTGTTCCACCAAGACAATGTCGCAAGGTAATCTCTCATACTACAAAATATAGCCTCTTCATAGTCTATTCAAAGGATGCACAGAAGGTCACTGCAACCACTACAACCTCAACAACTTCTATCCAGCAGAAGCAAATAGCAGAAGAGAAAGAAGATATTTTTTCTTCAGCTACGATGGTGCCTACACAATTCCCCATCAATCCCAAAGACAACATGTTGGTGGAACAGATTCAACCTCGCCATCAATAGGTTCGTGACAACCTTCCACATACCAAGCAACGCAACTTTTCCATCAAGGCACACATCTCACCAAGATTCAGATTCAACAAACACTTTTCCCTCTTCCTTGGGCACTCAATGAAATGGAGACCACTTCTTCCTAAGGGGGGAGGACTAATCCAGGTATATATTTGCGGCCACCCACCTGTTCCAAATTCCAGCTAGCTCATCTTGACAATTTTCAGTTCAACATGTTTCTCTGTAATGGGGGCATCTCTTTGTAATTGTGGGTTCTACTTTCAGGGTTGTCTTGAATACCTACACAACATTCAGGTGGATAATGGTGGCTACCCAAGTATTCCAATTGGATTATTTTGGAATTTTTCATGTTAGTACATATTTATGTACTTCGAGGGTCATTTTGGTGCCATAAACAGTGTTTTCTTGGCTTGCCAAAGTCAAACTATAGATGGAGTCAGTGTTTGATGTCATAATGTGTAGTTCTCTAAAAGAAGTTTCCAACAGGCTATCACACGCTTAAAACAAAGATCATATGAAAAAATTACGACCCCAGAAAGTTGATGCACTAACTTAACCCAATGGGGCCCACATGAATTTTGGCGCTTCATCTTCTAGGGTTATGTTTTTGGATATCTAGGGTTTTGGCATTAATGTTTATTATAAAAATGCCTTCAGAGCCTCATTGTACTCATATTCTTGTGAATGAGTGTATCTGTCTCATCTCTTCTCAAATATAAAACTTCTATCATTCTAGTGAGTCTTGCGCTCTGTACTTTTACAGTCTCTGTACATTTCTTTCATTAATAGAAATCATTTATTGTTTTATTTCTCAGTTTCTAGCAATATTTATGTGTATTTAATTGTAATATCTCTACTTCCATTTCGTTCTGAAAATATTCCAGATCATTCCTTGTGTTCTTTGATGATAACCCCCAATATGATGAGTACAAAGATAATTGCAAAGATACAAGGTATTATGCATCCTTTGATAATGAGATCCTTGTTGTTATGGATGGTAGTCACAATTTTGATATGACATGAAATTATTTGGAGGACATCATTCTCGATCACTTTCTTTTAGAAGAAAATTGGTTTGACAACAACCTAGAATTAGAATATGAAGGTGATAATGTTTTGCGCATTGAAAAGTCTCAGTATAAATGTGTTGAATACAAGATACAATTGGGTATTAATCATATTGCTCGCTTGGTCAATTGTGAAATCATGAATATGCAGCTAGAGAAAAGTGGTTGCAAACCTTACCTTTTTTTTTTTGAGGAGTCTCCTATTTATGATGAGGAAAAGCAGCTTGGTAATCAAACATGTGTTTCAAAATCTAGAGATGAATCAAATAAATCTAGGTAAGATGTGGGTATGATACAATTTTGAGAGTTGGCATCAATACTCTTGTTGTCCCAAAATTTACCTTTTTGGAAAAAGCGGAAAATAGTGTGGGGAGCGAATCAATTGATGAGATATTGGGTAATCCATTGTTATCATCAACATATACCAACTCTGATGATGTCATTTGTCCTACTAAAGAGGTTTCATCCCCAAATTTTACAAATATGCAAGGTAATGCAAATAATATTTGGCCATGGTTCTATGAATATGATGGCCAGATAGGAAGCAAAGGGGTTTTGTATGTTGGAGTTGATCCTGGGATAGTAAGTATCATGGAAATAAATCAACTTCAAATTATCCCTAGGTCTTATTCCCTTTTCATTTTTTGGCAATATTTAGAAACCCGTTGGCTCTTCAAAAAAAAAATTGTGGAAATACATATTCCCATATTACCATGGTGGATGGCCTTATAGTGCTTTGGGATGTTCTATAATGGGTGATAGAAATATTTGGAATCAATGTTATATTGGAAACATGACTACACACTTTTTCTCTTCTTGTTTTGACATCTACCTCTCTCCTGAAACCAAATTTACAGTAGCAACTAGAAGGTGTTTTGAAGTTGGGTCAAGGATTTACAATATGTTTGAATCAGAATGCATTTCATTTTCCTCTAAGGAGGTGGGTCATGGAAGAGACACTTTAGCATAATTTGAGAATGAATTTTACATGGAATTTTTGAAGAATCTTTCAATGGATAAATATGTTGAATTCTTTGGTGATTAGTATGAGGATATTTTGCAGAAAGAGGAGGTTTTGGAGTTAGAATACACAATTTTTTTTTGATGAAGAATCCACCTTATCAATGTTTTTATTTGGATGTGTCCCTTTTATCTATGGTGATCAAACATAGTAGAAAATGCAATTGCACATATGAAGTGATGGAGTGGTTGCATTGGCTCACTGGCTTCACCTGACATTTCCTACTTGCATGATGAGATTATGGGATTCTCATGCACTCTTGAAAAGAGAACATGTCCCCAAGAGGGAGATAGATGTTACTTGTTACTTTGTTTGGTGATGATAAGGGATCGTGGAGGTTCAGAATACATTACCAGAATTACAGGAAGTTTCCAATCCAAGTTGGGATGAAGTCTGGAGAAAGCATATCCTCCCTTTCAATGTTATTATTATTTATTAATAATGTGGTACATTATAAGAACAAATTTTGGATGATCCCATTTCATATCCAATAATGTTATGAAATTAAAATGTGTGAGAGATAAAAATACAAGAACATCGCAACATGCACACATAAATCACATGAGATTTATCCTAAAAAACCCTTACGGGAAAAACCAACCAACAATAGATCTATTATTTCCTTTGGACAAATCCAACCAAGTCATCTAACCTCCTAGCCCCGGCCAAGTGAGCCTTCACTGCTGAAATCCTAACACATTACAATGGAGTATCACCATCCTTTTGAAGGTTTTCATTACATGTAATCCATGGGCTCTAAAACGATAGGCTACCAAAATCATGTTCCTGAAACCACCATTGTTGAGCTATCAACTTTGACTCTTTCACCAAGTCAAGTTTAATCTAACATTCCCCTCTTTAAACTTCACTTTGGGTTTCCCATGAGAAAATACAAAAAATCTCCCTCAAAGTTAGGGTATTAGGGGATCCCACATGCTCCCCTATCACCTAGGTCTACATCTAGACTTTACCGATAATTTACTAGGGGTGCACATGTATACACATGTCTTACAATCATATGGTCATTTACATGAAATAAACATTTTCAAATTCGTTATAGTAAATATTTATTTTTTCCATTGTTGATATCTCAACATTTATGCCTCCATCCTCTCTCCTTTCCATTGCGTTGACCTCCACCTACTTATTTCATTTTATTGAAGACTTATCCAACATGGATACACTCACACTTGAGCTGAAAATGTAAGCACCAATAAATCACTCATCACATGTAGAAACATCATCTTGTTGATGCATTTTTCCAAACACTTTGTGTGCATACTCTAAACTACCAAACTTATCATACATATCCATAAGATCACTCTCCACAAACTTTTCCTAGTCCATCCCTCTCTTAGTTATCTTCCCTTGAATATTTTCCAAAGCTATTAAACCTTCCACGTCGAGATCTACTCCAACACCCTACACATCTCCACCTCAACAGTTCGACTTTCTTCCATGGATTTTTTGTTGTCGAAACTCCTATTGTTGTTGTTGTATCTTTTCTTATAATTTTTGGGTCGACTTCTCTCTCTCTCCAAACCCTTGAGACATCACATCTTCACTCCCTCTAGCTCCCTTTTCTCCTAATATTTACTACGACCTCGACTTCCACAATCCTCCTTTTCCAAAACTTTAATCTCCTTCACAATATCCCTCCTCACAAATTTCATAGCAATAATTTTGTTTTGAGAGGGGATTGCACTGCAAATGTTGTTGAATATCAAAATTGAGTTGGCCATAGCCATTGGACGATGAGACCATCTCTACGCCCATATTGTGCAATGTTCAAGCGATCTCTTCTTTTCACCCCATCATCCCTATGTTCTTTGACCACTTCTTGGCAATCGAACCCTTGAAATTGTGGTTGTTGTTTGTTAATATGCACTACTTGATACTTTATAGCACACCAAGCATGCCACATGTTCATATCGACCCTTGCTAAACCAATGGAACCGAACACATAACCATGCTTGAAGCTTCTACTGTTGTTGTTGCATCTAGTGCCACCTTTTCCTTCAACAACAACTTCCCCGGTTCAATCCCAAGGGCCAATGGGGAGAACCATCATTTCCTCCATAGTCAACCATTTTTTCTTCGTAAAAATATTTCTCCTCCCCTCAGGACCAACGGGTCTCCCCAACTGCAACTTCTCTAAGCTCCCAAGTAAAACTCTTTTGATGAGTCTAAGGCCTTTCTTTCCCACGACTAAGTTGTCCACCTTAAAATATTTAACATTGTAATTGTTTTTTCATTTTTCCCCCATAAATCATAGTTACAAGAGTAGCCTCTTTTTTCTTGGTGACTGTGTCCAACATATCTAGAACCTTGGGATCTTGGGTGACTCCATACTATTTCGATAAAATAAGTTCTCTAAATTCGGATAGCAATACAAGGGGAAATCATGTATATTCCCAGATATTCTTCTGCGCAAGCATGGATTTATCCTTAAGAACATGGATAATATCCACACGGTCTCCTATTTCGATTATATTATCAATAACCATCTCAAGATAGATTTATTGGTATTAAAGTTATTGACGACCACTCCAATAGTCCTCGTCTTTTCTTCGAGCTTTATTTCTCTAGTTTTTATAGATTCATGTTGTTGGAATTATTTTCATTGATGTCAAAGGATTAATGTTGTCATTAATGTCATATTACGGCATTAAAATACACACATCATTTCCAATATTGATTTATATATAGGTTTACAAGTATATTAAAAAATGGTTGCATGTGAAAAAGTAAAAAGTGAAATGGTGGTTTCAAACCCATGGGTTTGGGGTATTTTCCCATGGTATTTGGGGTATTTTCCCATGGTATTGGGAATTAATTATTTAATTGTTGGACATGTCCCTTCATGAAGGATTATGAAAAAGTATAAAAAGAGAAAGTATTAAGAGAAAGTGTGCGTGTGAAAGATGGATGAGAAAATATTGCATATTATTCCAAAAGAGAAGAGTCATGAAATTAGTTTTAGGTTAGTTTGGAATTTTTGTGATAACTTATGTTCTGCGATGTTTTGGAACTTGAAATTTTGAAGAGACATAAGATATATATTTGTGTATATGAGGTAAAAATATCATATGTTTCTTCACTATATTTTAGATATATGCCTCGTGGAAGTTAGGGTTCCTAAATGCTCCTTGAATTAGTTTCAAACAAGTCAACTTGGCACTTTCGTTATAACTTATTTTCTAGGATGTTTCAAACCTTGAAGTTTTTCAGAGATAGAGGATATATCTCTAGGTACATTTGGTAAAACTTTGAGATGTTGGTTCTCTATAGTTTCGTATATATGCCATGTGAAAGTTAGGGTTCTTGAATGCTCCTGATATCAGTTTCAAATGGGTCATCTTGGCACTTTCGCTATAACTTATTTTCTAGGACGTTTTAGACCTTGCAATTTTGATGATACGAAGGAGGGGTATCTATGTGCATTTGGTCAAAATTTTAGATGTTTTTTTCATATCATTTTGGAGATATGCTCTGTGGAAGTTAGGGTTCCCAAATTCTCATGAAATCAGTTTCAAACAATTCAGTTTGGCATTTTCACTATAACTTATTTTCTGGGACACTTCAAACTGTGAAATTTTTACAAAACAGAGGAAACATAAAATAGTACCTCGGGTAAAAATTTCATATGTTGGTTCTCTATATTTTCTAATATATTATCTATGGAAGTTAGGGTTTTTGAATGGTCCTTAAATCAGTTTCAAACAGGTTAGTTTGGAATTTTCACGATAGTTCTTTTTTGAGACTCTTCAAATTGTGAAAATTTTAGAGAATAAAGTAGATATATAGAATTACCTTAGGTAAATATTTCATAATCATATTTTCAAAATTGGATTCTTGGCATGTTATCCTATTACGTTCTTGGGAAGAGGCCCAAAACAACAAATTTTGGGAAAGTTACCATTTGGAAATTCAAATTTTTGTCAGACTTGGTAAAGGTAGAAGTAGCAAGTAGACTCAGTGAAGGTTGGTGCAACTCACACAAAGATATTGGTGTCTCTTTCTAAGTTGGTGGTTAATGGTGGGGATTGGTGTCTCCAGTAGATTGGTATTTGCAAAGATTTGTAAGAGTGGGTTGGTGCCTACTAGGATTTATACTAGTGAGAATTGGTGTATCTAGTAGGTTGGTGCCTACAAAGAATTATAAAGCGAAGTTTTGTGGTTTTCTTCTGAAAGGGTTTCCACGTAAATTTTGTGTTCCATGTTCTGCAATTAATAGATCTCATATGTGATTTTTTTCTTATGGTTGATGAATGTTTTAAAAATTAAAAAAAAAATCTTATACTGATTCACCCCCCTCTCAGTATAAGTGTGTGCTCAACACCTATTTGGGCTTTGGAGATTCAATCATGACTACTTTTTGATAATATTTCAACTCTGGATAATTGCATACTTTTGTTCGTTTATAATCCTCAAAGGCCCGATGTCTCTTGTTCTCTTTCTCACAGAGAGATTTTGGAATATTTATTATGGACATAAGGCATAATATTTTTTTGTCATTCATGGCAAACTTAGCCTGACGATGATGAACAAGAGAAAGTGGCAAGACCAACAATGAAACGATGATGGCATGGAAAGATCAGAAGCGTAAGATTAGGAGGAGGAGCAACAGTGATCATTGGATCACCCATCCTGAATTCCCTATGGCAGTCAGATCTGAATTAAGATAGGAGGAGCATGCAGAAGAGGAGAACAGATCTCAGGCATCAGATCTGAGTGCAAAAACCGACCATCGTCGGATCTAGAATAAGGAGCACAATTTTTAAGTACAAGATGAAGCAGGATTACAAAGTCCCGAAAGTAGAAGGATTATTGATCCAAGAAGGACACATGGTGAAAGATCAGGGCACGACAAAAACTTTGTTTCGGAGTTTCGCAGATCAGGAAATCCAAAAGGAGGAGGTGCTCTAACCCCTCAAACTTGTGATATGCAAAATCTCGATAAATAATCCTGATCATTGGATGCAGACTACACGTGACGAGAGGTTAGCTTTTCGCTGTCTGGAAAGTCAAAGGAAGGAGGAGCTCTATCCTTTGAAATTGCGAAACGTGAAACCGCGATTCAATCTGAGTCATTGATCAAGGGAGAGCCTGGACCGTTGATCTGACTCCATTTTGGAGTTTCGATGATCGCGACATGGAGAGTCGAGATGCCTCATCACAGGATTCCCAAAATCATGAGTTGCGAAAGCGCTTTATGGATAAGCACTTAGTCATAGCTATTGGCACATGAAGGAAGGAGCTTGCAAGTTGCAAGGCTCCATTTCATGATTGGGAGTTGGAAGAGTCAGAGTGACTCGCAAAAAAATTCGTGAAACACGAAATTGCATAGCGCCTGTTGGTGTAGCCGGTGGTCATAGACAGTGGTCATGAAAAGGGAAGGTACTAATTGTTAAGCCCTATTTTCAGAGATCATGACATGGAAAGTTGAGATGCCTCATCACAAGATATCTGAAATGTGAAATGTGAAATCACTTTCTGATTAGCCTATGGTCACAACCAGTGGACACATGGGCTATATGCGAGATCTTGCGGATGTAATCCAACGGTGCTGGTTATTTGGGAATATGATCGAAGGACCATTATTTCTCTTCATGATTAACTATTCAGTTATGATTCAGTTAGCTGAACTGAATCATGAATTTTTTGGCTGTGCGAACTGGAAAAATGAATTGAATTGGGAGAAAGGAAAATCATAGTATGTGGAGAGTGAAATCAATCTTAGAGATGAGAAACAAAATCTGAACAGACAAAAGCAGAGAAGATTTCCAGAACAGATAAAGAAGAGCATAATTGTAGAACAGACTGAAGAATAAAAAAGTTATAGAGCAGAGAAGAATCGATAAGAATTGATATATCTGTATTGTTGATTATTCAACCAAAATTTATAAACAGGGAGGTAGGGTGGTGCTAGGGAGGACTTTGGTCCTCTGATATTCAAGTTGGTGCTTGAATATTGGAAGTTGTATCTTCCATCTAGTGGTGGCTAGAAAAACAGGTTGGCAGGGTGGTGCTAGGGAAAACATAGAGTTTTTAGTATGCAAGTTGGTGCTTGTATAAGTCCAGTTGGTGCTAGAACAATTAGGGAGTTGATGCTTCCTTCTAGTGGGTGCTAGAGAAGTAAGAGAGTTGGTGCTCGCAGCAAGTTGGAGCTTGTAAAACAGAGGTAGTAGCCTCACTTTGATTTGGTTCTCAAAGATAGATGATGTACAAAAGTTAAAAGACTACCTGTCATTCGAAGAAGAAGAGGTTTTCTCCCTTTATGGGTTTCCTCATGAAAATCTGTCTCTGTGTATATCTTCTGTGTGACTGATGTTATTTATTTATGTTTTTCATATCTTGTATAATATTGATGGTCACTTGGAAGAGATTAAAAATTATTTTGAATAAGTCATATATCGTTTAAGCTCAGTAACAACTAATTCACCCCCCCTCTCAGTTGTCTTAGTAATTTCAACAATTGGTTTTAGAGTGGGTTCCTTTTACTAAAAGGTAGATCTATAAGCTTAAACATGGAAAATCGTGAAGGGAATTCAACCAATAAGCCTCCTCTCTTTGATGGAAAAAATTTTGACTTCTGGAAGGTTAAAATGAGAACATACTTAATGGCCTTAGGTGTTGATGTTTAGGATGTAGTAGAGACTGGATATACAAAGCCTATTGTGCTATCTTCCAAGGATGATAAGTTAGAGTTTATATTTAATGCTAAGGAAATGAATGCTATCTTGAATGGACTTGCTGAAGCTGATTTTGTAAAGGTGATGCATCTTGAAACTGCCAAAGCAATGTGGGATAAACTTATTAGCAGTTATGAAGGAAATGAGAAAGTAAAAGATGCCAAACTTCAAACATATAGATTGAAATTTGAACAAACAAAGATGAATGAAGATGAAACAGTTAGAAAGTATTTTTTAAGAGTTGAAGAACTTGTGAATGCCATGAAGGGTCTTGGTGAGAATATTGAAGAATCATTTTTAGTTCAGAATATTTTAAGATCTCTGCTTAATAAATTTAATCCAAAAGTCTCTGCAATAGAAGAACTAAATGATCTTAAAAATATGTCCATTGATCAACTCCTAGGAACTCTATCTTCATATGAAATGAGAACTAGAAAAGATAAATTCATTACTAGAGAAGCATGTTTTAAAGCAAACAAGGATGTTGACTCAAAACTAGATTATATTGAGGCAAAATTTGTGAGAAGGTTAAAGAATGGATCACGAAAATACCAAGGCAAGCTTCCCTTCAAATGATTTCACTGTGGTAAAATAGGTCATTTTGCATCTAAGTGTCCTCACAAGAAAAAGGACCAGAACTCTAATGATGAAAATAAATACAAATTTAAGAAATATAGTAAAAAAAAAAGTTTGTGTGCAAACAATGATGACTCCTCAGAAGACATAGATAGTGATTCATCCTGTGAAGACAAAGTGAATGATTTTATGCTTATGGCTATGGGAGATCTTGATGATGAACATTCAGTATGTGAAATGGATGAAGAAGAAGCTGTGGTGGATATGGAAGGTGAATTAATCAGTGCTTTGAAAAAAATTGACAGACTCAGACATAAGAAGAGAAAACAAAAACAATTGTTGATGCAGTTTAAAATGAATGGTAAAAAACCTGATGAAGACTTTGCTCTACTAAAAGTGGAGTTATAAGAGGCAAAGAAAATAGAAGACATTCTGAAACAACAATTATCAGAGAAGAAAGTGAGGTGTGAAGCCTTAGAAGAAGAGATAGTAAAAACCATAAAGGAAATGGAGAAGTTGAAGGCATTGTATCACCAAAATCTGTCAAGTATTAAAGCATCTGAAGGTTTAACCTCCATTCTAAATTAGCAAAAGAATCCAAAGTTGAAAGATGGCTTGGGCTATGAAGAAGGATCAAGTAGTGATCATTCAAGTAATACAGAACCCATCAAGTTTTCCAAATCTACAATCGTTGACAACAACCACTTTGCAAAAACAAAGAAAGAAAATCAACCACCAAGAAGGAATGAAAAATAAAGTACCAGAACTAATCAGAGAAACTATCAGCATGGAAGAAATCGTTCCTCTCAAAGAAGACAGTCTTTTTCTAGGTACAAAGGATTTTTCTATGGATATTGTTTTTTTTGTTCTAAATTTGGTCACAAAGCTATAACTTGTTCTTTAAGATGTAGATATGAGAAAACAAGTTATTCAAATAATAGTTATCTGCCACAACAAAGATTGAGACAACCAAGCAACAAACAACCACATACTATAAATCATATGATGGTTGGGAGACGGATGCAGGTGAAACATAACAATAGTTATGAGAATAAAAATCATTATGATCTATTATTCAGTGAACCAAAATGTTATAATTGCCATAATTATGGGCATAAAGCTGCAGACTATTGCTTAAAGAACTTTCAACCAGATCTGAATCCTCCTACTGAAAATTTCAAGGTTTGGAAGAAGAAAGAAGATGATCAGTGTGGATTAGTGTTATCATCCCAAAGACACAAGAATCCCTGGTATATTGACAGTGGACGTTCCAAACATATGACTGGAGACAAAAGTAAGTTTCTAACTCTAAGTGAAAATAAATCAGGGAATGTAACTTTTGGAAACGATGCACCAGGAAAAATATAAGGTAAAGGACAGGGATGATTTTAGGGGCTAAATTTCGCTCATGGGCTAATTTTCCATGGTTTTTCCAAAAACAAGATTTGCTATTTCAAAAATGATTCACCCAAATTCTATAGGATAAAATTATTTTACCTTAAAAATCGCCAAAATTTTATAAAAACTATATAAAATCCTTAGAAATTTGAATATTTTTACAAAAATATCGCCTTCCATTTATAGTTGGCATATGAAGGATTAGTAAGATTCGTCAAGGTTTCTACATTTTAAAATAAATTCCCATCCTTAAAATCATCCCTAGTAAAGGAATGGTAAGCCTGAGTAATGGAAAAGGAAAAGCTCAGGATGTGTTGTTTTTAAATGGTCTGAAACATAATATACTAAGTGTCAGTCAAGTTTGTGACAGAGGATGTGACATTGTTTTTACTTCTAAAGATTGTAAAATAAAGTCTATGAATTCATGATAACTGGTTGCAAAAGGGATAAGAACAAAAAACAATGTCTATGTGTTAAAAGAAGAAAAAGAAGAATGCCACTTAAGCAAGTATGATGAAATTTGGCTATGGCATAGGAGACTTGGACACCTAAATTTTGATCATATAATAAATCCTAGAAACAATGGGGAAGTAAAAGTTCTTCCAAAGATATCAAATCCATATGAACCTGTTTGTAAACCTTTCTAGATAGGAAATCTTACACGGACACAATTCAAATCTAAAAACTTTCCTTCAACAGAAAAACCTCTCTAGTTAGTACATATGGATTTATGTGGACCATCAAGAAAAGAAGGTACAGGAAAATGGAGTAGTTGAGAGGCAGAATAGATCAGTTTAACAAATGGAAAGATCAATGATGAATGGAAGGAATATTTCTCAGACATATTGGGTGGAAGAAATCCATACAGTTGTTCATATTCTTAACAAAGCTCATCTCAAGCCACACAGTGACAAGAGTCCTTATGAACTATGGTTTGGAAGACCTACCTCAATCAAGTATTTTAAAGTCTTTGGGAGTAAATTTTATATCAAGAATAATGATGAAAATATTGGCAAATATGATGACAGGGCTGATGAAGGTATCTTTTTAGGTTATGCTACAAACAGTAAAGGGTACATATTCTGCAATAAGAGGTTGTATAAATTGGTTGATTGTATCGACATAAAAGTTGATGAAGAAATCTCGGTCAGAAATGTAAGCAGTGTTGAACCAAGCACAAAAGATATATTTGAAGATGAAGATGAACAGGTCCAAGGATCAGAAAGGGAATAATCTGAATCAGATGAAGATACGAATACTCAGGATGACACAAATTAGCAGAAATAAACAAAACCATCTCTCAGAATGGTTAGAAAGAATCATCCTGAAAATCAGATAATTGGAGATATAAATAAAGGAGTTCAGACAAGAAGGAAATTGATTAAAGAATCAGAACAATCTCAAGTTTCCTTTTTATCTATGATCGAAACTAAAAACTTTGATAAAGCCAACAAGCATGATGAATGGATTAGAGATATGAATGAAGAGCTTGATCAGATTGAGAAGACCAATACTTGGGAGCTTGTTCCTAGACCCGAATATAAGAATGTAATAGGTTCCAAATGGGTGTTCAAGAATAAAATGAATGAAAAAGGATAATTTGTTAGAAATAAAGCCAGATTGGTCTGTAAAGGGTATGCACAAGTTGAAGGTCAGGATTTTGATGAAACCTTTGCACCAGTGGCAATATTGGAATCCATCATAAATTTTTCTTGCATATTCATGTCATAAGAACTTTAAAGTGTATCAAATAGATGTTAAGTGAACATTTATTAATGGAGATCTAGAGGAAGAAGTATATATGGAGAAACCTAAAGGATTCTCATTGACAGATAATTATGATTATGTTTGCAAGCTGAAGAAGGATTTATATGGACTGAAACAAGCACCACGAGCTTGGTACTATAGTCTGGACAAATTTTTACAAGACAAAGGGTTCAAGAAAGGTATTGTTGACAACAATCTCTACATTAAGTCTGAAGGTGATAATTTACTAGTTGTTTTGGTTTATGTAGATGATATTATTTTTGGTTGTACTAATGAATCCTCTGTCCAGTGGTTTGCTAACTCTATGCAAACAAATTTTGATATGTCCATGATAGGAGAACTATCATAAGTTCTTGGTTTACAAGTAAATCAAAGTTATACATGAATATTTATCTCACAAGAAAAATATTTGAAAGAGATGTTGAAGAAATTTCAGATGGAAGATTCTTCTCCTGTTAGTACACCTATGGTGGTTGGTTGCAAGCTCATTAAAGATGATATTTCACGCAATGTTGTTCAAAGGACATATCGATCAATGATAGGCAATCTTTTGTACATCACAACATCCCGTCCTGATATAATGCAAACTGTTGGAATGGTAGGTCGTTATCAATCTAATCCTAAACAAAGTCATTTAGTAGTTGTAAAAAGGATATTCAAATAATTGAAGGGAACAATGACCTATGGTATGTGGTATCCTAGAAATCAGAATATTCAGTTAACTACTTATTCAGATGCTGATTGGGAAAATTGTGTGGATGAGAGAAAGAAAACCAGTGGAGGTGCATTCTTCCTGGGTGACTCGTTGGTAGAATGGATTAGTAAGAAGAATGGATCTATTTCCTTATCAACTACAGAGGCATAGTACATTACTGTTGCTACTTGTTTCCCTCATATTTTATGGATGATCCAAACCCTTGCAGATTTGAAGGTAAATTATACCGATCCGATTACAACTCACTGTGATAACACCAACCATTAGTGTCTCCAAGAATATCGTTCTTCATTCCAGGGCTAAGCATATCCCAATAAAATATCATTTTCTCAGAGAACAAGTTACAAATAGAGTTGTTCAGCTGAATTATACTCCTTCCACAGAACATATAGCTGATATCTTTACTAAACCGTTAGCAACGACCCCTTTTGGATATCTTCATCATAAGTTGGGGGTTATAACTTCTTTAATCTAATATGTTCACCTGGTTAGGGGGAGTACTTATTGAATATTTGTTGTATTTCTAAGTTGCTCATTGTTGACAAGGGGAGCATGTATTGCAACAGCTCAGGGGGGGTGTATTTTTTCTTTGACATTGATGTCAAAGGGGGAGAAAGTGTGGTAATGGTAAGGATGCTACAATGGTATGGTTGGATGTCCAGGCAGAGTAGTGTTCAGGTTCTTCAAGGTTTCCTTCAATGCCAAAGGGGGAGATTGTTGACATATTTATTACAGACATAAGGCAGAGTATTTTTTTGTCATTGATCACAAGCTCAACCTGATGATGACGAACAAGAGAAATTGGCAAGACCAACAACGCAACGATGATGGCATGGAAAGATCAGAAGTGTAAGATCAGGAGGAGGAACAACATTAATTGTTGGATCACCCATCCCAAATTATTGATGGCCATCAAATCCGAATTAAGACAGGAAGAACACACATAAGAGGAGAATAGATATGAGGCATCAGATCTGAGTGCGAAGATCGACGATCATCATATCCAAAAGAAGGAGCACGATATTTAAGTACAAGATGAAGCGGGATTACAAAGTCCCGAAAGCAGGAGGACTGTTGATCCAAGAAGGACACGTGGAAAAATATTAGGGCATGAAAAAAACTTTTTTTCAGAGTTTCACAGATCGGGAAATCCAAAGGGAGGGGGTTCTCTAACCCCTCAAACTTGCGATATGCGAAATCGCGATAAACAATCCTGATCGTTGGATGTAGACTACACATGGAGCGAGGTCATATTTTTGTTAACTGGAAAGTCAAAGGAAGGAGGAGTTATATCCTTTGAAATCATGAAATAAGAAACCGTGATTCAATCTGAGTCATTGATCAAGGGAGAGCGTGGACCGTTGATCTGACTCCATTTCATAGTTTCGGTGATCGCGACATGGAGAGTCGAGACGCCTCATCACAGGATTCCCAAAATTGCAAGTCACGAAAGCGCTTTATGGATAAGTGCTTGATCACAGCCGTGGGCACATGAAGGAAGGAGCTTGCAATTTGCAAGGCTCCATTTCATGATTGGGAGTTGGAAGAGTCAGAGTGACTTGCAACAAAATTTGTGAAACGCTAAATTGCATAGCGCCTGTTGGTGTAGTCGGTGGTCATCGTCGGTGGTCACGAAAAGGGAAGGTACTAATTGCTAAGCCTTGTTTTCGGATATCGCGACATGGAAAGTCGAGATGCCTCACAACAAGATATCTAAAATGTGAAATGTGAAATCACTTTCTGATTATCCTGTGGTCACAGCCAGTGGACACATGGGATAAACACGAGATCCTGCGAATGTAATCCAATGGTGCTGGTTATTTGGGAATATGATCGAAGGACCATTGTTTCTCTTCATGATTAAATATTCAGTTACGATTCAGTTATTTGAACTGAATCATGATTCTTGAATGGTTGGAAATTCAGTTGTTGAGGCATTTTTGCCCAAGGAGATTCGAGGTGTAACTGAAGAGGTTGGTGTGGATAAAAAGAGACATGCAACGACTATGTATTTTTTGGTTGTTCAAACTGGAAAAATGAATTGAATTGGGATAAAGGAAAATCACAATATGTGCAAAGTGAAATCAATCTAAGAGATGAGAAACAGAAGCTGAACAGACAGAAGCAAAGAATATTTCCAGAACAGACAAAGAAGAGAAGAATTGTAGAACAGACTGAAGAATAGAAAAGTTATAGAGCAGAGAAGAATCAATAAGAATTGATATATCTATATTGTTGATTATTCAGCCAAAATTTATAAACATGGAGGTAGGGTGGTGCTAGGGAGGGCTTTGGTCCTCTAATATTCAAGTTGGTGCTTGAATATTGGAAGTTGTATCTTCCATCTAGTGGTGGCTAGAAAAACAGGGTGGCAGGGTGGTGCTAGGGAAAACAAAGATTTTTTTGTATGCATGTTGGTGCTTGTATAAGTCTAGTTGGTATTGGAACAATTAGGGAGTTGATGCTTCCTTCTAGTCGATGCTAGATAAGTAATAGGGTTGGTGCTCTCAGCAAGTTGGAGCTTGCAAAACAAAGGCAGTAGCCTCACTTTGAGTTGGTTCTCATAGATAGATGATGTACAGAACTTAAAAGACTACCCATCATTTGAAGAAGAGGTTTTCTCCCTTTATGGGTTTCCTCATGAAAATCTGTCTCTGTGTATATCTTATGTGTGACTAATATTCTTTATTTATGTTGTTCATATCTTGTATAATATTGATGGTCACTTGGAAGAGATTAAAATTTATTTTGAATAAGTCATATATCGTTTAAGCTCAGTAAAAATTGATTCACCCCCCCTCTCAGTTGTCTTAGTAATTTCAACAAGAGCTTCTGCTCATCGTGTCTCTAATACCAATAGTTAGGAAATTAAAATGCATGAGAGATAAAAATAAAATAACATAGCAACACGCACACATAAATCACACGATATTTATCTTGGAAAACCCTTATAGGAAAAACCATCCAACAATAGATCTATTATTTCCCTTAGCTAAATCTGGACAAGTCGACCAACCTCCTTATCCTGACCAAGTGAGCCTTCACCGCTCAACTCCTGGCACATTAAAATGGAGTATCGTTGTACTTTTAAAGGATTTCATTACATTTAGTCCAATTCCTCTAAAACCATGGGCTACCAAAACAATGTGCCCAAAACCACCACTGTTGACCTAACAACTTTGACTCATTCACTGAGCCAAGTTTAACATAAAAAATAAGTGATCCAAGTGTACTTGCAACATATTCCAAAAATCCTAGGAAACACAAAATAATTACATAATGAATACATAGGGAAAGGTTGAACTTATGCATACGCCTAAAATGTTTCATCATCGACACCACCCGTTTAAGGAGTTTAATCAAAATTATGAAGAAATATTTGTATTTACTATCATGAGTCATGTAAAATGTTCCAAATAAGGTCACAAAAGAAGTCATGATATATCCAAAAATGATAGGACAACTGGTTGTTATTATAACCCAACACTGATTCATTTTAGCACACCCCCTTTACCATATTTGGCTCCCAATAAGTAGTTGTCCCATACCTCATATGACTCAAATGAATATTGCAGGGGACATGTATAGGCTTTGAAACGTATTTGTGGTGCTTTCATAATATTAGAGAATACCCCAATGAATCAAATGGATATAAAGGCTCATTTGATATAAATATAGGTCCAATATTGAAGTAATTCTTGGATTAGGACTGACCTATATTCAATTTGGATGTAAAGGAAAGGAAAATTTTAATGGGTGAGCCAATGTAAGTAATATTTGTAATCTAACTTTTTAATTTAAAATCCTAGGGGTCAACCTTCCTTTTAAAGGAGTGATACTATTGATCTGAAAGACGATCTTATGGTCTGTAATGCAATATCACAAGGATAAATCCCCCTGTGTTTTTAAAGAGGTGGTACTCTTGTATTTTGAATAACATACAAGAATAGACAAATGCCTAATAAAGGACCAAGATTATTCTTGAAATAAATATTCACATGCAAATAATACCTAAGAAAGGACTAGGTATATTACAGAAAGAAAATATTTACACTATATTACAAGATTTGTAAACCAAAAGAGTATACAATATCATAGGACAACATTTCCATCACAACATTCATCAAAGTAAGACACAATATTCAACACAAGAAAGGAAAATCGAGGAAGAAAAAGGGTGGTGAAAGCAAGAATAAGGTGACTACTCAACTTACTGTGATGAAATTTTGAACCATCATTTGCTTGTGATGGCATATTATGTAGGCTTCAACTATTGTACTAGAGGTGGCATCACTGATGTAACCACTTCTTTCCAATTTGTCTCAGTTATCCTAACTAAGGCCTTTGTTAATCATTTTTCTATATACTCCCTCATTGGAGCAACTGTTATTTCATACTTGGTCTTAGTTTCGAATAAATCATTCTCCAATTATCTCAAATAAATGCCTAATTGATGGAGCATGTCCTTAATATCATTGTTCTTATTTACATACTAGAAAAACCACTTTTCTATTTCCTCTTCGTAGAACTCAATTAAATCGTTGAATTCATTATCCTGTGCAAATTTTAATGCTTCCAATTATTCTAATAGTTGTTACTTTTGTTGACTTTGTGGTCAACACCTCCTTCATGACTCGTGACATAACCTAATAACCTCATGTGGATCTCTTAACTCTAGTGGTTGTATCGGAAACTAACAGGTCAACATTTTGGTTTAATGGTAAAAGTGGGTGAACAATTGGTATCAAAGCCAAAGGTCGTGGGTTCGAGTCCGCTCGGTTGGTGTTGAGGGGGAGATTGTTGACTTGGTGATCAAATCATCCTTCGAGACATGTGACATGGTTTAACAACCTCCCATGGATATGTTAACTCGAGCGGTCGTATCAGAAACTAACATGTCAAACTTTTGGTTTAACGAAAAACATTGGCCAACACGAACATCTATATCCTCTACTCCAGTGGATATCCAAATAGTTATCAACAATCATTCCAAGGTATTTGGATATATTCCTAAGGTTCTTCCACTTTCTAGAGATCATGACAATGTTATTCATTTTCAACCAGGAAGTCTACTGCCTAACATTGGGCCTTACAGGTATCCATATGAAAAAAAGAGTGATATTGAGCATATGATCCAACAAATGTTAGAGGAATACATCATTCAACCTAGCCAAAGTTATTTTTCTTCACCAGTGGTGGTGGTTATGAAGACGGATTGGCATATGTGTCCAAATTATAGAAAACTCAACAAAATGACCATGAAAGATAAGTTTCCTATTTCTAATATTGATGAATTATTAGATGAATTGCATGTATTTATTTACTAAGTTGGATCTTTGTTTGGGATATCATCAGATCAGAATGAGTCACGATAACATTCCCAAAAAAACCTTTAGAACACTTGACAGTCATTATAAGTTTTTGGTTATGCCATTTGGACTTTATTGATGCACCATCAACATTTCAAATCTTGATGAATTTTATTTTCAATCCCACCCTTAAAAAATGTGTGTTAGTGTTTTTTGATGACATACTAATCTACAACAAGTCTTGGGAAGAGCATGTACAACATGTTTATATAGTATTGCAACTTTTGGAAGAGAAACAACTTTATGTAAAGCCTTCCAAGTGTGCCTTTGGGGTTCAAGAAATGGAATATTTGGGTCATATTATATCTCATGAAGGTGTAAAAGTGGACCCTAACAAAATTAAATCTATGAGGGAATGGGCAATTCCAAAAAATTTGAAGAAACTTAGAGGATTGATAGGATTTATAGGCTATTACCATAAGTTTTTCAACAACTATGGTCAAATAATGGCACCTTTAACAACATTATTAAAGAAGGAATAATTTTCTTAGACTCTAAAAGCAACCAAATATTTTGAAAAACTTAAGGAGGCTATGAGTGAAACTCTTGATCCATATTTATGAGGGACCAAAATGAAACGCAGAATAAGAGAGAAACATAGAGATACAATAATACTCTATTTATATTCAAGAATGAAATATGCAGAGATTGTAAAAGAAAATACAAAGTGAAATGAACTTGCTATAATGGTGGTAGATTATCTATGAGAAGAGATCTGAAAACTACACACATTCACAAGAAGATGATTACAATGAGGCTCCAAAGGAATTTTTAACATAATGAATTCATGATAAAACCCTAAACATCCAAAACCCTAGCCATGGAAGATGAAACACCAAAAGGTTTATGGGCCCTGATGGGGGTAGTTGATACGTCAACTTCCTGAGGGAATAACTTTTGCATATGATCTTCATTTGGGGTGATCGGTACCCCGTTGAAAAGGTCTAGCTGAGAAGTACACATTCCAAATAGACCAATACAATATTTTAAAATATGTTGGGTGTTTCCATGTCAAAAAAACATCGTTTAGGGCCTCAAAATGGACCCGGAAGTTTAGTACCCAAAAAACTATAGAAAAATTGCCAAGACAGAACTTGTATTTTGAGCCAGTGGAATAGGTGGGAAGCCATCGATGTCCATATGGATCATTCCTCCCCCTGTATGAAGAAATGGTATCCACTGCATTGAGTTCCCCCATCAAATGGGGAAACTTCTTTTGAACTTGATGTTGTGAGCCACTTGCCTTAGTGTTGTAGTTTCCCTACTTTAACAACCCAATAGAGTTGCATGTTTTGTTGGTGGTGTCCTTAACCTGTGTTTCCATGATCCAATCAATGGATTCATGTTCATTGTAGTCAGGGTTGAGATCTATAGGTGTCATCTGCTCTGCCACTTTCGATGTGTCTAGTAGTGGTGCAAATTATGGCCGAAGGAGGTCCACATTGAATATTGGGTGTAAGCCAAGGAAGGGGGGAATACTTAAGTCAAAAACATCGATGCCCACAACCTTGGTGATGGTGTAAGGTCCATAGATAAGTGGATGTATATTTTTATGGGGTCTTGTAAGGCACACTTTCTTTGAATGCAACCAAAACTTGTCTCCTACCTGAAACGTTTTGGGAAATCAATGTTGATCATGGTGTTGCTTGTACTTAGCATTGGATTTTTGCAAAATATCATGGACCTATTGGTAGATGTGATGAATTTTTTCAATGAATTTGGTGGCCTTAGCTGTTTCATATAGAGAGTGGGAGGATTATTCCTCTGTGGATGCAAGGGGAAATGCTACATCAATGGGGCCCAAAGGTTGAAAGCCCAGGCCCACCTTAACAGGCCTATGGTCGGTCGAGCTGTGGAGGGATATTTTGTAGTTGTTTTGGACATAAGGAAGGATCTCATTCCATGTTTGGGGATTCTTGGTTTTGTACATACGCAAAATATGCACGATCATCCTATTGTCGACCTTTATTTTTCCATCAGTTTGAGGGTGGAAGGCACTGGATTTGGTTAGCTTTGTGTCCAAAAATGAACATAGGATTGACTAGAATGTTCTCAACAATCTGTTGTCTTGATATGATATGATGGTCTGTGGTAGTCCAAAGTGTACCCATACACACTCAAAGAATATCTTGGCAGTGAACTTTTTTGTGATATTATTCTTGTAGGTGGTCATAATTGTCATCTTAGAGAACCGATCAACAACCACAAGTACACAGTCATTGCCATGCTTTCTGAAGGGGAGACCTAACATGTAGTTGATCGATATGGATTCTCAGGGATCGTCGGGAGTAGGTAGAGGGGTGTAAATTCCTTGGTTTTTAATGGTTAGCTTGGAAATGGAGTAGGCAATGGAAGATCTAATATACTTTCTAACATCATGTTGAAGCTTCAACCAATAGAAATACTTATGTAGAACTGTCACTATCTTCTCCATGCCAAAGTGTCATGCCACCTGACTATAGTGGTATTCCCAAATCAGATTTGCACACTCACTTGAAGGAACATGGAGATGACCCAGATGACATAGAATTCCATACTGAAGATGAAAATTGGAAACATACGTGATTGTTCCCAACATCTAGTAGGTTGTAGCGAAGTCAGGATCATTTTCATAGAGCTCTACCCAGAGGTCCCATGCCCGCAAGAGTCATGCACTGTGGTTATTGTTGCAATTAGAGGTCGAATGAGGCAATAAGCGATGTGATTGGTGCTCCTTTTATTATACTTAATGTTGAGGTGAAATTGTTGCAAGTATGTGGACCACTTTTCATGGTGGTCATTCTACAATTTACCTTGTGTTTTCATGAACTGCAGATGCTTGTGATCTGTATGGATGGTCTTCCTTCCATAGGATGAAATGCTTCCATTGGTAGTAGGATTGTACAATGTAATACATTTATTTGTCATAAGTGGTGTTAGCACTCGGTAATTTATTTAGTTTGTATCAAAGAAACCCCAAGGTAACCTCAAACCGACTTTAACTTTAGGTTGTATTCTAACTGATACAACAAGAGAGAGCTCTCTCAAATGTCTAATGACTAGTAATATCTCAAAGGATTCATCAATAAGCACACATAAGTCATATTCTGCAATAGAATAGGTTTTTTGTTTTTGTTTTAAAAGGGTTGGTAGGACAAACAAGAGAAAGGAACCATTGTACAATGGGGTCAAATACTGAAATATACTATGAATATTAACACAACTATGTACTCATGAGGGAACAGAGACAAAGATAATACCCTTTAGCAATAAATAGTATTCAGATGATGGCAAGACAAAAATAAGAAATTTCCATTATGAATTAGAGCATCTAACAAGGATAAATTCTCAATTGTAACTTTAGAAGAAATAACATAAGGATTACTAGAATGAACAGAGCACTTAACAAAGAGTGATTCTGGACTTGGAATTTGTTGACGGGCGAAATTGACCGTCCGTCAACTGGGAGAGTGGAACCGGTCCGGGGTTGTCTAAATAACCCAAGCCGTTTGGAATGGACCACCCTGACGAGTTTAACGGCTCCGTTGGCCGCTCTAAGGTCTTTTAAGAAAACCGAAGAGAAAACTAATCTAAACTAACTAAAACAAATGAAACTAACTAAAACTAACTAAAACAATCTAACTAAAACTACGTAAAAGAAACTAAACTAACTAACAATAAACAAATTAACTAAAAACAAACAAACTAACTATTACACTAATCTAATTAAAACAAACTACTAAATAAACTAAAA
>ML779953.1:318892-342418 GCA_009831015.1 Picea engelmannii
TTTGCACATGATTTAGATAGCTAAAGTAGTCATAAACCATAAACAAATTGATATACACAACATGAAACAAAATGTTGATATAATGAGAAGCTAAAGCTGTGACAAAACACCAAATTCTGCTTCAGTCTGTATTAGAACTCCATTATCCTTTTTCTCCCACGAATGAGGATGTCCATTATTAAAAAAATGATAAGTATTTATAAGTCTCTTCACAAGGTAAAACCTCCTTGTGGATAATATCAAATTGTTTTACATAATCTGGGAGATATCCCAAAATCTACTAAACTAGGAAATCAAAATGCAAGTGAAATCTTTGAAATATCCCCTAACTACTCAACAAAGCCACTGCCATTTCGAATTGATCTGCAATAGACCAAAAATAACCAATTAGAAAGACATTTCATCAACAAAATGATAAAAAATTGATCCTACAGACTTAGCTACAGAATCATCTGATTCTGTAGCTAGTCTAAAATAGCATACAGGACCAGATAGCAATCAAATGAAATCTTTTCAAAAGAATCAAATCCAATTTAATTTTCTTTTAATAAATATCCAAAACGAATCACTATAATTCCAATGAGTTTATCATTCAAATTAACAAAATCGAAAAGTGATTCAAACGAAACAGGATAAGAATGCTCTGTTTTTTAGTTGCCATAAAATATGGTCAAACCATAACAGGACTGTTTCATATCAAATTAAATCAATGGTGAATCATATCGTATGAGATACGATGTAATCATAATCAATACAATCATAATCGAACACAATCATAATCAATTTCTTACAGGTATAGCAATGCGCATAAGATTCATGTTATTTCAATCAAATACCAATATGGAAACACTGTTATGATTATAGTCAAATAAAACATTCATAACAACATCAAACTTCGCCATAGATTTCGATCGTTGAGCGTTTAAACAATCAATAGACAGGATCACATAGTAATCGTAACCATCAACGGCAGTGATAATCATAAACTGGGCAATAATTGAAACAAATCGTGACTGAGTCAAATATAGAAACACATCGTAATCCTGGGCATAATCATTTTCGTTCCCACATTAAATTTAAACAATATATTTGTTGCAATATAAATCGAACTGATAACACGGTCAAATAATGCGAATCGATTGGTTGGGTGTAACAGTTATGACTCATATCTATTCGCGATTTGGTTATGCATTGACAGAATTGTATCCGAATTTATCGAAAATGACATTGAATAAAATCTTAATAGCTAACCATTATTTCCAACCACATCGTATAGACTATAACCAATTTCGAATCGAAACATTGACTGTGTTTGAAATTGAAATACCAGAAATAGCCTGTGTTTAGAAAAGATATTAACAACTTCAATAAGCAACAGATTATTCAATTGAAACCAAATTAAAACAATCAAATCCATAACACGAATCAAAGCTAAATCCTATCAAAGCTAATTCGGGAAACGAAATTCAATTAATCAAAACAAAATTATATACAATAACGCATGCTTATGTGTCAAAAAAAATCCATGTTGTAAACAAAGATGATGAGTTTGGCATATAAACATGTGATAATCATACCAGTGAGACTGCTCGAGCTATGCCAATTTTGAATTGACGACCGATGTAGCCGACTCCACGTTCTTAAACAGAATCGAACTTGTTGTTCGTTGTTTCTTATCAATGGTTGTCGGTTTAGTATTTTGATTGGTGAGCATTGCAACTTGATCCTCCAGAGCATGAATTCTGGACTGTAGCATTGGCACATCAAGGTAATACCTTTCTAACCATGAGCCACACTGATCACATGGTGGAGCAGCTGATTGAGATAGATCAGGAGGGGGTTTTGATGAGTCAACGGGGTTTTCACAAGGCATTTTGATGCCTGGATAATTAGGATCACTTTGCAAGCAAGGTGGTAGGTTTTTGAAAAAATCGTATGAGGGTTTGTTACACAGACCTTCAGAATAGGGATACTCACTTGCCAGGTAACGTTCCACCTCTGAGTCAGAATCTTCACTTACCATGATAGGGTCAGGGTTGACAGGAGATCTCGGTTTGTTTCTTGCCATGCGAGAGATTAATCGAGAATTCTTCTTACCTTTAGAATTCACATTAGGTTTGGCCTTAGGCCTTTTTGCCATGGGTTTAACATTTTCCACATCCTCTACGACATAATTGGGTAGGTCACTAGGTGAGTTGGGTAGGGCTTTAGGTAACAGAGCACTGTAAGGCACAGGGGGTACTGACTTGCTCTCGCTCACCAGAGGTTTGTCAACCTGTGGTGGGCTTGAGTTCTCAAAATTATTTCGAATGAGAAAATCATTCCAACAGTCTCGGCGTAACCCCAAATGACAAACCACAAGCATTTTAATTAACCCAAAGTGAAAAAGGCTATTATCAGCCTGGTTCCGTTTATATCTTTTAGACATTTTAAACAGACTCCTATGTAGGTAATAAGGAAGATTAAGCTCATAGCCCATGAAAACCATAAGAAGCCGAAGGTGGTACAAGAAAACGAAACCATACCTGCCCTCACAGGTAATAAACTGCTTGGTTATCATCAGCAAGTCATGCCAATGTTGCTTGAGCATATTTGCGGGCAAACCTTTGTCACAGGAGTTCACCTTTCGTGACTGGAAGAGCAATGTCCACGGGACATCTTCCACTTTGCAATTTTTTGACCATCTCTGTCCAGTAGCAGGCAGATCGGTAGCTAGACTGAGAAATTTCTCATCAATTTCCAACTGCACATCCCCAACCTTGGCTCGGCAACCATCAAAGGTTAACGCGAATTGTCGAGCCACACAAGGGTTGAAGCCATCAAACTTTCGTATGAACGGGAGCCATCCAAATTCCTCAAGGTCACTGTAAGCACCATCAAACATCAACAAATCTTGGCAACCATTGGGTTCATCCCTTACAACTGGAGCCATGGCGTGGGCACATGGTAGGGTTCGGATAAACAACAACACACAGGAGCAAAAATGTTTAGGCTAACAGTTGCGAACGATGAAAGGGGAAGTGAATTAATGTGCGCGTGTGAGGGTGGTGGGATTATCACCACCATGCAGCATAGTAATGGCACAGTACATCGTTGTTCAATCAATCATAATATCGTTTAAGCCATGTTAATCAGCCAACCCAAGGATTAAACGGTGGATGGTATACCAATATGCCAATGTATCGTTTGAAATCATGAATGTTCAATACGAAAACAAATTCAAAGATTAATATGAGCCTTCAAACCAATTGTCATTCAATCAAACCCAAAGTTAAATGTTTATCCAATTGCGCCATTGCATAATTTCAAACTATTTCCATTCAATTTGAAATCAAACTCATATGTTACCCACGCGCTTGCTACATAATGTGTAATCAAAGTTTATAAAACATTGTGACAAGAGGTAAAATCGATAAGCCAAGAGCTATAATAATAAGGATCACATCATATAAAAACCAAAATCAACCATGACCCCTATATAATCAAGTATAACCCTTAAATTTACATGCTCAATGCCTTATCAATCAAGTTGTGCAATCAAAGAAAGAATAGGCAAATGGTCATAGTTCGAAAAATCATTCCAGCCACTTGATAAAAAATCAAAGGTAAGTACCACTCAAAATATCGATAAAAACTATGACAGTTCAAATAACGATAGAGGATTTTTCATGCTTTCAGTCGTGAAAACTAAATCGACCAATTTGCAAGTGTCGCATGAAATGAAAATATCGTCTATTTGCAAAATGCGATGGAAAATTGAAGTTCAGGAGACATAGGTGTAGGCAGCTTTTAGGGCAATTGAAAAAATTGAATTGGCTGCCAACAAAATCATAAAAACATGACACATGCATTAACTATATGAAGGGAGCATCTATCAATGATGAATTCCAATCATTTATTCTTATCTATGCTTGGAATAAAGAACATAAGTGAAATGAATGTGAGTTAGAGGAAAACACACTAAAAGAATACACCGTGATGAATCTTTGTTGTCAGAAAGCACAATACTCCTGTATTAATTCACAAGGATATTTTGAGAAATTGATACACAACCCCTTCACCTCTCTGGCTGAAATTCCCCCCCCTCTATCACTTAGAAAGTGATATTTTAAATAATAAAAACAATAATCAAAATGTTACTCATTTCTAGGAACATAAAACTAATAAAAAAATAAAGAACAAAATATAATTTCAAATAAATCTCCAAAAGCTTTCGAACTGTTGGAGATGTTGGTTTAAAGTTGGAGTGGGATTCTCTTCTTGAAAATATGGAATTGATTGTATTTGATTTCCTTCTATCTTTGACTACTCAAAAGATTCCATTTAGTTAATTGTTTGTTGCCTAAATATCTGGAATGGATCTTCTGATGATTATTTCCCTCAAAATTTGAGATATATACTCGATTGTTGCTTGGTGTTAACTGATTGTCTAGAAATATTGAAGAGTTGATGTCGTCCCCTTTAGATTTGGAGAGGGTTTCCTTGAAATCTAGGAAAAATTTGTGTAGTACTGTTGATGGCATCCGTGTCAAGACCAATTGGATGTGGTCCAAGTCTTTCAGGGGTGTCTGCCCCATGATTCCATCCATGCGCAACATGTTAGGTATGATTTAAATCGTTGCATTTGTGTGTGGCATGGGGTGGAATGGGTCTCGATATTCTACCTCCACTCTTTATTTGGCCTATATTGTTGGTGGCTCTATGCCTCTGTAGCTGCTTGTTTTCTGTGCTTCCCCAAATTTCTTTAGGAACCATCCCATTTCTGCTAGCTCTTTTTGCAGTTTATCCCTGTGATGCGTTGCATGATCAAAATCTTTAGCTAAGAAATCCTGGACCATTTTGGAAATCATTTCCCTGTCATCCTCCATGATCGTATAGTCTTTCGATGCTTGTTGTGCCTTTGAGTTCTTGCGTGTGCCTCCTTCCTATGCGACTGGTCTCTTATTTCCCCCTGGTTCCTGTGTGATGGGTTTTGGGGCGGTCTCCCTTGATCCCTTAGGTTTTCTCGGTTATTCATTGGTCGATTGTGTAGTCTCTTTCTGCCACTTCTAGGTCCCTATCTTCTTTGACCCTTCATCTTCTTGAGTCAGCTTGTTTTGGCCCATCCTTGGTTTCTTGGGCACTGGGACTTCCAGAAGCTGTGTTTCCACCTGTGTTGTGTTTCCTTCTATTGTTCTTTCCGGTACTTCCTGGGTAATGGTTGGGATCCTCCATTCATTAGGCCATTCTTTGATGACCATTTATATATCAACTTCTGTGATGCAGTAGTGCATCGGTAGCCACTATCTATCTGGATCCTACCTTGGTTGTATCCACATTGTTTGTGTTGTGGCCTGGAAATTAGCGATGTTTGCATATCGCACGACAACCTCTGGTGTTATTCTCCATGATCAAATGATGGCTTCCTGTATGTCCCGTAGGTATGATTTGAATATGATTCCATTCTCCCTCTTATGCCTGGCCTGTGGCCCAGATCTCAGTAATAGGTATCTCTCTCCCATTGGTTGCGGTCTAGTGAAAAAAATTACATACTCTAGTTCCCGCCATCCCATGAAGGCTATTAGGGTGATCATCCATGAGTAATGGAATTTTGTGCCTAGGTCCTGCGCATCCTTGCAATCCAGCTAAAACAAATTCAATAGATATGGTGCCCATCTCATAAATGTGCCTTCTACACACTGAGTTGCAACTACAATGACTCCTGCTGGTACTTCCTCTTTGCGGAATTTTCTGAGCAATTTGCAAGCTAAGACATTTGCACCCAGTTGTGTAGCTACGTTTTTGATTCATTTGATTATGATGCCCCTCATTCCTCTGGCGGTGCCATATTTCTTCTTCATCTCTTCTGCCAACTCTATCTCCTTGGATTTGTTGTCCAAAATCAACGCAAGATCCATACCCCGAATGGGTAATCCTGTTATCTAGGCGATAATATAAACATCTATGGGGATGGGTTAATCCAGCCATATATCTCGTCCATGCGTGACTGCTAACAACTTCTTGACACATGCTGATGCATACTGGCATCTGCCAAAATGTGGTAGCTTCAACAAACCTAAGATTCATGTTTTTTCCATCTCAACTACCCACTGGTGTGGCTCACTGATCATTTCTCCAAGTTGGTTTATGGTTATGGTCTGCATAAATACCCTTTGTGCAAGTTATGGGAACTTGGTTTTGTCTGATGCGTCATGGTCGGAATACTTGAGCTTCCCGGCCTGACCCAATAGTTGTGGTTCTACTTGTACTTCATCTGGTATGCGTGGCAGCACAATTTCTGCTGCAGATTTCTTGTGAGGTGAGATCGATATCTGAACTATGTCTTCCTGATGTTGTGGTTGGTTAGAAGTTCCAGCAACTTCTGGTTGTTCCCCCATCAACCATTCTAGCCAAGCCAAGGAAGTTCCAACGGTCTCCTCTATTGGTTGACCTAGGCTGGGTGCTTGTGACTCATCTAGTTGCACTACTACTCCCAGATTTTGTGTCATTCTGTTAACTTCCACACTTGCTTCAGTTCTTTCTGGTTGCACTTCTCGTTGGGTTTCCTCTTCCTTGTTCTGAGGCTCCTGCGCCGCTATTGGTGTATCCTCTTTCATGGTCCCTGCTTGTGGATGTTGAATTTCTTCTAGTATCGGTGTATGGTTCACTGGTATTGGCTCTGGGGATGGGATCTCATCGATATCGATGATCTCCAGTTGTTGCTACTCGTTTTCCTCCAGCGTTCCTCATGACCTAGTTTGAACCCTGGTCAATCTGGTTGTCTGGCCTAGCTCTATTGGATTCGATGGTGCCATAGTGGTGATTGTCGAACGTTTGCTGAGTTTGAATGAATTTGGTGAGCTATGTGGTCTCGCTCTATTTTTTTTGGCTGTTATTTCTCTATCTCTATTCTCCTTTCACGAATAGACCAGTTTCTCTCGTGCTTGCGTGTTGTATGGGCTTGTCATGAAGCTTGTTGAGGACGCTTCCTCCATGATGTGATTAATGCACCACAATTGTGGGTTCAATGCATCTGTGGAGGTTTCATAATTTATGTTACGCTTTATTTTTCATCTCCAGTTCGCGTGTTTAATTTGATGTTCCCTCAATCCTTGCCGCACTTTAAATGCGCTTAGTGTTGTCATGTCATACTGCTTTTTCTGACTTTCCGTTTCCCGCTCGTTTTTCTTTGGTATCTAACCATTGTCCTTGCCTTTGCTAAATTTATGTTTCAAACCTCATGTGGCCTTTCTCTCTCTGGCGTGCTACGCACTTTTAAGTATGGTTTCCCATTCTTTTTTTTATTGTGCGGTGGGTGGTCGGTTGTCCTTGTATAGCTTCACTCGACTCCCGTTGACCATTCCTCTAAGGTCTGCGCCTGCTAAATCTCTTAACTATACATCTCCTCTGTCTATTATGGATTTTGCCTCTATGGTCCTAACCAATTCATTTTGAGCTTCCCCATATGCTAAAACGACTTGCTGTCGTAGAGAAATACTAGATCTCCTTCCTTAAACGTTTTATTCTTGATGTGTTGGTCGTGCCAAGATTTGTCTCCGGATTTCTGTACTTGTTGATGGAATCCTGCGAGGATTCGATCTTCCTCCATTGATAATAATTGATTCATTATTTTATTTACTGCATCCCGTTCTGTCATTTGTGTGATATTTTCTACACGTAAGCTGAGTACTAAAAATTCTAATGGTACTATTGCTTCTTGGACATAGATTAGTTTGAATGGTGTGTGCCCTGTCAAATTTTTGCATGTAGTCCTATACGCCCATAATACTGTTGGTACTTTGAGGTCCCAATCATCTCTGTTGACGTTACAGATCTTTGTTAGTGTGTTCTCGAGAATTTTGTTGAAGGCTTCTACTGTGCCATTTACCTGTGGGTGATATGGTGTGCTCTTCTGGTGATGAACTTAAAACTCTTCGAGCATCGCACAGATGGTGTTGTTTATGAAGTGTGTGCCTTGGTCGCTCATCAAAACTCTTGGGCACCCAAATCTAGTGATTACTTGTTCAAACAAGAAGTGTACATATGTCTCTGCGCTGCAGTTGTTTAATGGTGCAACTTCTGCCCATCTTGTTAGGTCTTCCATCATGGTGATGATGTATCTTTCCCCTGTTCTTTGGTTGGTGAGTTAATGGGTCCCACAAACTCTATTGCCCATTTATCAAATGCCTGTAATGTTACTTGTGGTTGTAGTTCCATCTCGTCCCTTCTGTTGGGTTCTCCTACCCTTTGACATACATCAAATCCCTGATAATACTCTTTCGAGTCTTTGTGAATCATTGGCCACCATAGTCCTACGCATAATACCTTCTACACAGTAGCTTTTCCTGCATAATTTCCTCCTACAATTCCCTCGTGGGCTTCTGCTAAAATTCTTGGTCGTTTGTGCTCTAGCACGTACCTTTATAAATGCTATCTGCGCCCATCTTGTATATATGTCCTGTGATTAGTTGATAGTTTGTTGCGTGGACTACCAGGTTCTTCTTCTGCGTGGTGGTATATTCTTGCGGTGTAGTACCTGTGCTTAAGTACTGCATGATCTCTATGAATTAGTCATCAACAATCTGTACCGAGAATAACTGTGCATCCAGAAATGTGTCTTCTAGATTTGTAGGTTCTTCTCCATTTGTGACCCTTGATAGGTGGTCAGGTCCTGCATTCAATTTTCCTGGTTTAACTTTTACTTCAAAATCAAATTCTTGAAATAGCAGTAACCATCGACAGATTCTCCCCCCCCAACACTGGATTTTTGACTAGGTATTTCAGGGTTGAGTGATCTGTAAACATCTTAAAGTGTTTCCCCAATAGGTAATGTCTGAACTTCTGCAGTGCATAGACCATGGCTAGGCCTTCTCTTTCTGTCATGTTATAATTTTGTTTTGAGTCAGATAGTTTTATTCTTGCAAACGCTATCAGATGATCCAAGTCTCCCGCTCTTGGCTACACTAAGATATCTCCAAGTGTTATCGTTGATGCATCTACATGCACATGGAATGTCTTTTCCCAGTCTGGAAATACTAATATCGGTGCAGTAACCATATTTTCCTTCAGGGTTTCCAAACCGTGTTGACACTCGTCGTTCCATTCATATTTGGTATCCTTCCTTAACAGTTTCTCCATTGGTGTTGTGATCTGCACATATCCTTTGATGGATTTCCTGTAGTATCCGGTGTGCCCTAAAGTTTCTCTTAGCTGTCGGACTGTTTTCAGTGCTGGTAAGTTAACAATGATGATGATCTTGGCCGGATCCACTAACAAGCCTTGTTTTCATACTATGTGGCCCAATAGTATCCCAACCGGTGTTCCAAATATGCATTTCTTGATATTCAGTGATATTTGGCACTGTCTGCATCGTTCTAACATTAGTCATAAAACTTCCACATGGTTTTTTAATAGAATGAAACAGTCCAATCATCTAGGTATACTTCGAGGAACTGATGGATGAATTCCTTAAATGTTGCGATGAATACTCTGGAGAATATTGTGGGTGCATTCTTCAGTCCGAACGACATGACTGTGTACTGATAAGATCCCCATTCTGTCGTAAATGTGGTCTTATGTCTGCCCTCCTGTGCTATCTTAATCTGATGGTAGCCTGAGAATCCATCAATGAATGAGTAATCTTCATGTCCTCCCACATTCTCAAAAAATTCATCCGTGAACGGTGTAGGGAATGGGTCGTGTAGGCATGCGTCGTTAAACTTCCTCAAGTCGACGCATATCCTAATCCCTCTTCCTTGTTTATTGTCCTTTACTACCATCGGGCTTATCCATTTTGATTCTTCAACTGGTTCGATGATGCCGGCTTCGAGCATCCTATCAATATCATCTTTAACTTTTTGTTTATATATGGGGTTCAGTCTATAGGGTCACTGTCTCATAGGTCTCGCTTTAGGTATGAGTGGTATCTTCATCTCTCCCAATTCTCCTGCTATACCCTTCATCTCTGTAAATGTTGTGGGAAAAGGTTGCTATATTCGTGCAACAATTATGTGATTCTTTCTATTGTTATCTCATCCCAGTAGTCTCCAATGTTGGCCATTTTGGGCTGCTCAGCTGTTCCGATATTAACTTTCTTTACCTTGATTTGCACGGCAATGACTTCTGATTCTATGGGCAGTGCTTCCACATCTCTTTTGCCTTCTACTTCTTCGATATGAATATAGCATGGGTCATCTTAATATGGTGCTTTCTCCTGTACATGATAACATGACAGTAGTTCCTTGACTGTCTGTTTATTCCATTGTTTCTCTTCTGTGATAAATTCTATTTCCAGTTCTTTGATGAATATTACTCCTCTGATTTGTTTGAGAGATGCGTCTATGTTGGCGTTCTCATGCTCGAATGAGAAAGTGATTGTGAAGTTCTGTTGCAATGTCCTCCATGTTGTAGTTCCTTTGTACAATTCTTGGTCTGTGTACCAGTTTGCTGGTATGCCCTCTAAAGTATGTATGAAGTGATGAGGCCATTCCTCTGGTGGCATCATTTTCCACAATGTTTTTCACTTCACCAAGTGTTCTGATGGTGCCTCTTGTCCTTGGTATTGTTGTTGTTTGTTGTATTCTTTTTCTGCGTCGAACCTTATGCGCAGTAAGTGCTTACATTGATATTAGTCTGTGATGGTATCTTTATGTGTGCCCCACTATCTTGCAGGTGTGGCCTTGAGTGCTAAGTCAAGTGTTGACAATCATTGGTTCTCTAATACTTCATCTTCGTATTATGTCAAGAATGTTTACAAATCATTTAGCCCATGGAAACTGGGTGGTTATGTGATTTATGTGCCTACCCATATTACTACGTAGTCTATTCTTGCACATCTTCGTGTGGATACTTCATGTAGTCTCCGGTGCTAGTTTTCTAACCTGGTATCTGTGTCTGTTGCACATGAAGTAATGCTTCGCTAACTAAGTACTTCATCTGCAATTGGTTTTACATAATCCTCATCATGCACAGTTGTTCTGTACAGCTGGTTGATCTCCTCTAAGTCCAGTCAAGTGGGTTCTACGAACCTCTCCCCTTCCGATGGATCTAGTGGTGCTATGACCCTGTATTCTCCAGATTCAAATGCCATTTTCCTAGTTTTCAAATTGATTATGGTCTGGTTTTCAAACGTCCAATCCAGACCAAGTAGTGTCAGGTAAGGTGTTGTGTCATCCACTATTTCAATGACTTGAAAGTCTTCTTTAGTGCACACTCCATAAAGATCTATTATTACTCCTTTCAGTCTACCTATTGGTATGAATCTATGTTAGTTTTCTATTTTTAATTGGACATTTGAGTATCACAGTGTTGGCTCTCCCATGCATTGTCAGGGTTTCTTGGGTAGCACATTCACTTCGGATCCTAGGTATAGTATAATGTCTCCCATATTGAAATCCCCAATGTTAGCATTTAATCTAAATTCCCTACTTGTTCTTATTTTGGTTTGTAGGTGATTGGCAGTTTTTGGTTCTAGCTTCTATTCCATCTCACTGCTACATTTCTCTAGTATGTTTTTCAATATTTTCATAGATGAAGGATCACTTAATACTTGTATGCATGATTGAAAAAATCCTTTGATTGTACTTACTTATCCTTTGGGTTGCATTCCGTTGGTATGGTCCAATGATGACGAAATCTCATATTCTGGGTCTTCCTTAAATGGTTGCGCAGTTGGAGTCGACATTGCATCCTCCTTCTGAAATTCTTGTCCGGCTTCCTTAAAAGTCTCCATTTCTTTTGGCGTGTCGAACTGCTTTCGTGGTTCAGTGTTCTTCTTTATCCATTGGTTCTATGTGGGTTCCTGTCGAACTACGTCACTTCCTGTTTTCGTTCCTCCACGAGTGACTATATTGATGTTTCTTTCGTCATCCATGGCTTCAGCTGAAATCCACTGGACATTTTGATTGTTCCGGTTCCTCTTTTCCTGGATCTTTACTAGTAGTGTCAGACATTCGTCTATTTTGTGTTCTGATGCGCGACAATACATACAAATTATGGGTGGGAGTGGACATTCTCGTGCATAATGTCCTGCTTACTGAAAATTGTGACATGTGATTGGTCCTCTACCACATCTGAAACCTCCTATGTCTCATCCTCCTCCTTGGTAGCCTGCTCGATTTCCTCTCGACGCGTTATAGTGTGGTTCCTAATTATACTACGTGGTATTGTACTGTGGTTGTGTCAGGTTGTACTGCGGCTGCACGTTATTGTATGGTTGTTGCGCAGTATCATACTATTGTTGCGTAGTGTTGTATGGAGTTGGGGTTTGATTGAACTATGGCATTGCTTTCCCAGTCATCATTTCGGCTTGTACCATGTATGCATATGATGTTCTTTCCCGCATCAGCTCCATAGTTTTGCAATCTTTGTCATTGTGGCCTACTGACTTACAAAAGGTGCAATATGAATTCTTCGGAACTGTCTGGTATTTATGCATCATTGTGCAGTGATAAGGGTCATGACCTAGTTTATTTCATATTTTGCACCATAACCCTCCCTGTGGTAGGGGATTTGGCATACTTGTTTCCATATAATGCACGAATGTTACGCATTTGTTCTTGTGGTGTCCTTTCATCCTGCATGTGGTTCACCAATCAAATTCTTGTTTGTCCTTGTTCTTATTTTGGTTCAGCTGAAATGTTAGATTCTTCAAATCCTCCTTCAATTCCTCAATAGTTGGGTCCTGCTGCTGGTACTGGTTCTCTTCCAGTTGCAAGGTTGCCTGCAGAGCCTCTGCCTGCATTTGAATTTTTTGTTGTTGTAAGGGATATTTTAAGTGTGGGAGTAGTGATTTGAAGTACATGTGCCAATGTTGCATCTCGATCATAAGGTATTTTAGTTTTCCTTTTAGTCTCTTGAACCTCTTATCGATCTCCCATATCGATTCTCCTGGTTTTTGTCTTATTTCAATCATCTCGTTCATGTACTGATCCTCTAATCTCGGCTTCTGGAACTCATTTATCAATAATTTCTTAATGTCGGCCAGTGTCCTTGTTGTCCCAGGGGCATTGTTTGTGTCTAGACTCATGTACTAGTCTAGTGTGCGGTCTCTTAGTGTAATCTCTAGTTGCATGAGTTTGGTATCTTCATCAGTGATCTTTTTTTCCTCCCAGATCTTTGCACAAATGAACAAATGCTTCTTAGGGTCTTCTTCTGCTTCTCCTCAAACTTTTGGTAATCCGATAGTGGGATTGTGTCCCTCCATTCTGAATATTAAACTAATAACTCCAGTTGTTTCTCCTAGTGTAGATGTACTTCTTGCTGTCGGACTTCCTCCAAAATTCGGTTGTCTAAACGATGGTGTTATCTTTGGTGAATTAGTCATACATGGGTTCATGGGTTCCACATTGACATTAATATGGATAGGATGGTTTCCTTCTCCTCCCGTTCTTGGGCCTCTCGTCTTCCTCTCGTATGTTTTGCACAGGATTTACTCAATATGCTCGACAGCCTGGAGATCATCTACCTCATCCTCATCGCTTTCCAATCCCTCCCTCACAACTACAACTCTCTTCTTGGTATTCACCTTATATTGGTATGGTACTCCACTACACATCATTCCTGATGACGCCAAGATCCACTTGAGTTGGTCGCCATCCATCATGATTGGGTCCAAGGGTTTCTCCTCCTTATTTCCTTTATCTTGACCTCCTTCCATTTATCCTCTCTCTGTCAGCACTTCCCCCCTTCCGCCATGCATGCAGGGAAGTTTAGTTATCTGATTCCATTATCATTACATATTTGTTATATATCAATATCTTAATAGAAGTATAAAAGGATTGAATGTACCTTCCTCGAGGTCCACGTAGAAATTAGTTCTTTGTTGTGATGTATGACTTCGTTGTGTCGACTGCAAATTCGATGATGAAGCCTGCCACAATACTGTCAAGCCAAAAGTATATTGCGCGGGTGAATTCGTTGTTCACCTGTTGTAACTGCTCAATATGTACTGGGGTCCAATCTAACTATCAAACCCGATTTTTCGCGTGGTTATCCTTCAACCTTAGTATCCACTCCTATAGTAGATGCAGAAAATCACAGAAAAATACTTCATGTAAATCAATAAATACGTATTTATCCAGATATTTGCGAGGTGTGATTCTAGGGTTTCTATTGTCTTTCTGGGAAAACTATACCTCTTTGGTTCTCAACCAACATTTGATTTATGCTTTCGTGGGGTTCCACAGTATCAACATTCCCTTCTAATGGCTCATTGGTCTTCTTGTTTCGCTTGTTCTTTTCTCGTGCAATCTATCTTATCTACATAGTCCTCTCTTGTTCCTCTAACATGGAAATGGAACCATTTGTTGGTTTAAATTCTCTCTTTTATTGTCTGAGTTATGACCCAGGGTTCACGTCTTTCGTGTTTCCAACAAAGCCTCTAAAACTATTGGCCCTCCTGGTAAAATAGAAGGCAACACGGTACACAGAATGTACCTCACAATCTCACCCAAGATAGATTTAAATGGGTGGTTATAAGACTCAGGTGTTTACAGCCTACGATTGAGTATGATATAGAGTTTTATTAACCAGATCCATGCGCTACAATCTATGAATGTAATCTACTTATTCTTCACGGGTGCACGTTTCCATTTCGCAGTTTAATTCCCTAACAGCATAATCGTATTCCATAACAATATATTAACTCCTTTATTAAGCATAGCAATGAACTGTTGAAAGAAAGAAAAGAGATACATGCATTCATCACATTACAAATATATTACCTTGGTTCACCCCCTCCTAGGCTACATCCACAAATATTTGTCTCTTCTCTTTTATTAGGATAGTTTTGCATCTCTAGCGTCACGCGCCTACAATTCCCTTTGATGGGTAAGATCTGTACGAGGTGAACTAGATCGCACCAGGCTCCATAGCCTGTGATCTAATCCTCAGATCTTCCTCCTCTCCTTTGTTCTTACCTCAACAACTTACAAAATTGGTCCATGACCATATTACATAACGCATCAACTCGTATCTAGCTACGATAGAGTATTACAAAAGTTGAACTAATGCAAAAGAAATTCAACCTCTCTATGATACCCGTGTATCTCTATTTATATATATCGGTATCTTCATTCATTTACAATGTACTACCAAAACCCTAACACTAATGACGTTAGGTCTTCCTCCAATGCACACGTGTTGTTGTTCCTCCAGCTGTCGTTTTCCTTGTGCACGTTTTCTTGCATGTGCACGTGTTGTGTTACCTTTCAGCTGTTACTTCTGTTTCTGCACGCTTTCTTTCTCACGATCCTCCTTCTTTTCACTTCAAACTAGTGCCATTCTCCTTGACATATGGGTACTTTTCTCTTCGAATCCCATCTCCGCTCATACCGAACCAGAGTTCCATGGCAGAAATTCATTCAGACACTTGGCATTTCTATGCACTAGCCAATTGTGTTTCCTCCTTCGTGGCTTAATGTTAATCCTCGAGTTGACTTGTATGCGGTTGCGGAGAATGTTGTGAGTGGTTTATATCCATACCTCTCCCATCTTCATAATGAACCATGAGTTGCCACATGCCCCAATGAATTTACCATGGTTTTGATTACAGAGACCACCATAGGAATTAACCTTCTGTCACTTTTCATTTACCCAATGAACGCCATTATTTTTTCCATAATATCATAAGGAAGTCGCTTGGTTCTCAGGAAATCCTCTGTAGCTTGGCATTTTTTCTCTCAAATTGGCACATGCGCATTCATCTAACAATTGAAAAAACCCTGGACACCAGGCATCTCTTTCAACATCTATGTAGTGATATTTATACCTACGCGTTGATATCTGGCCGCTTTATTTGCCTTTAAGTTTTGGCATCTTTTTATTTCTATGTGGGAATTTGTCCCACATTTGAATTAGAAAAAGAGACATTCCTTTATATATTTTTTGACCCAGAACATATTTCAATGCGTTGAGCACTATAACACCCCTTCACAGGCTCCTCCTCTGTAGTTTGGCGCTTAGAACTCGGTATTGGTTGTTGGACTTTGATATATGTTGTGTGTTGAATATGCTTTGTGGATGATATTTGACGGAATTAGTTTGGAGATTGGGTGCCAAGCCCACCATATTTTGGAAACTTTGCGAAGTGCCCGAGAGCCAAAATTGGATAAAAAACAATTTTTATTAGGCAATCCTGTGATTTTTTGTCCTAACGAACAATTCAATTTATCTTGGGAGAACACTAGCGCTAAGACATGGTCCAACCAAGAGCGCTATGAAATCATGACTAAAATTTTATAAGTTATGAAATAATTCGACAACACCCATTTTTTGCACAAAATTTATAGAGTACCAACATGTGGGGTACTTATGGATGGAATATGAGAGTGTCTCACTATGAATATAGGCCATTGGATGATTGTGTTGAGTGACAACAACACCAACAACATAATCATAAGCATATGTCTCAATCTCAAATGGTTGTTGCAGATCGGGTAAGGAAAGCATTGAGGCTAGGCATAAATGATGTTCCAGTTCATCAAAGGTTTTCTGTTGGGATATGCCCCACACAAAATTGGCTTTGCAACCAACCTTGGTCACTTGGCTAAGATCCCATTGTTACACACCAAAATGTTGCACTTAAGTGTCAGAAGTTTCATACTACCAAATATCACACTTAAGTGTCGCAAGTGTCTTACTACCAAGTGCCACACTTAAGTGTCACAAGTGTCATACTACCAAATGTCGCATTTAAGTACCACAAGTGTCACACTTTCTTCAACATGAAAAAAATTATGTCATAATCCCTAGACAAGTTGGAAAGGAAACATATCATTTGGAGTTCAAAATACAATCTTTTTCCTTGAATTATTGATCGTTTTTAGCTTCATCTCTCCCTTACCCATGTTCAGGGGGTGATGAAACCTCGTCATCACTCCTTGATTAGTTATAGGGGAGTGACACTATCACTATGTGCCTAGTTATAGGGGAGTGACACTATCACTATGTGCCTAGTTATAGGGGAGTGATGGAGTGGTTACAACTAAGTTACCTTGTTTTTGGGATAAGATATTAGAATATCTAAGTTGGTTTCGGTAAAGGATTCAAGTCATACCTATTTTCTCCATCCTATGAAAATTCAATGATCATTTTATTATCCAAATCCCAACCTCATGATCTAAATCCTCACTTGATTCCCAAAATACCTCATGGTTGTTATTCCCTCAAAGCCTATATAATGGAGGCCATACTTGAGTGAAAGGGGGGAGAATTAAGAGAATCATACTTATGATTGTGTGAGATCCAAAGGGTTGGATAAGAGAGCTTGGAGGAGTTGTTGCAACGTCAAACTTGAGATTGAAGTGCTTCCATTTTGTTGGCTTTCCATTAATACATAACTTGGCCTATTCGTCTCATGATTATGTGTTCAAGTGTATGCATGTCTATTGTTGTTAAAATTCATTATATATAGATCTATTTTCACTTAACAATATAGTGTGGAAGAAGGAGGTTTTTCTTTGTTCTTTGCAAATATTTTCTTACACCTAGCACTTGGACATCAAGATCAAAGGCTAGAGCAATGAAGACAACCATCGTAAAAATGTAAGTCATCCATCTCTTCCTTCTCATTCTAATTGTTTAAATAGGTCTTGGAGGAAAGTAGTTCACCATTTGTTTTCTTCTATATTGGATCAAGAGGGGTCTTGATCCAAGGGGATTTTCACCTATCCACGGGGGGACTTTACCATAACACCCATGCAATATGGGAGAACCCCAATACAAATCTGCAATAAAAGTTTTCAAGGCCCAAAAATCTCCAAAGCTCAGTGAGTGTTGTCAAGGTTGGCCAGTCACAAATAACTTAGATCTTGCTTGGATTGAAATGAACTCAATTATCATATACAATGTGTCTGAGGTATTGGACCCTATTCATGTTGAAGGAGAATTTCTCTAGGTTATAATATATCTTTTGTTTCCATATAGTGTATAGGACATGTTGGATGTGTTTCAAGTGTTCTACCCAAATCTTGCAAAAGACGAGGATGTTATCCAGATAGATAACCACAAAGGAATTGGTGAAGGGCCACAATATGTCATCCATCAATTCCATGAAAGTTGTTGGGGAATTCGTCAAGACAAAGGGCATGACCAACCACTCGAAAAGACCTTCTTTAGACTTGAAAGCATTCTTCCAAACAACATTTTGTTCTATGGGGACCTGGTCGTAGTCGGACTTCAGATCAATCTTTCTAAAGTAATTATCCCCCTTGATTTATTTGAGAATGTTGTCAATTCGAGGGATTGGCTACCGATTCCTGACTATGATTTTTTTCAGAGACCTGTAATCAATGCAAAGTCGCTAGGTCTCATCTTTCTTCTACACAACCACGATTGGTATTTTGTAGGGTGAGGAGCTTTGCCGAATGTGCTATTTTTGGAGAATATCTTGAATATGGCACTTGATATCATAATTTTATAGGAGAGAGTGTTGATACACTATCCCATTAGGCAAAGGCATCCCAGAGATCATCTCAATTGAATGCTTGACCTGACAATGCAAAGGCACCTCAATAGGTGATGTGAATACGTCCTAGTATTCTTCCATGACTTTGTCCACTTGTTTCTCTTGATTAGAGGGGACTTTTGTGGAGGCCATGGATGTGGCCATGACCTTATGCTCACTTTGAGAGAGAATAATGAGGAGAACAAATTTTCCAATCTAGGAGATGACCTTTTTTCACTACTTAGTTGAGACCAAATAAATTGTGGTAGGTGGAGCTACCTATGGTATCCTGTACAGTTTTCTTCCCATAGTGACAATGACACTACGAGGTCTAGTCTCATATACAACATGATGTTTCCACATATATGACTAGCCTAAAATAACATATCAAAGTTCAAGTGGGGAAACATCACACAATACCTCATCCTTGAAGGACTTGATGCCATAGGAAAGGCGACATTATTGTCTGACGTAGAGATCTCATCCTTGGATGAGCCACCCGATGTTGTATGGTTATGGATGTGGTGTTGTTGGAAGATAGAACCATTTGATGACCTATGTTAAGATGAGGTTCTTCTGGCTTCCACTATCAACAATGAAATTTAGTGGATCACCCTTCACCCACATTTGTGAGTGAAAAAGGTGCTCACCTTCCTCCGACTCTTCTAGTTCATTTGGCTTGATCTTGGTGGTAGCGACTATGGCACTGGGTTCTTCATCAATGAAATGCTTCCCCTTGTCAAGATATGAATCATATTTAGAGCCTAGATCTGACTCTAAGGCTTTCATCTCAACCACTAATGACTACTTCGAGCAACATTCATCGATGTTGTGCCAGGGGATTTTATGGAACTAGCACCATTTTCCAGTGTATTTCTTCATATTCCCATTACCTTTCTTTGTTTGCAACTTAGGCTAGTTGTCTTGAGGCATTCCATCCTTGATTTATCCTTTTTTCAGTGTGTTGGGGCTACCTTTTCCTTACTTCTGATGTGATGCATTCACCAATCCAAACTCCTACTTAATTTTTTTCTCAATTTTGGAAGCATATGATATGTGGCTCCCAGTGACGAGATGTCTAGAAACTCCATTTATGTTTGGATGTACCTGTGTATAAACCCATGGTATTTTATAACCAGATTCCACTCGGAGTATATGATACCTATATTGGTGTGCAATGTATGGAAGGTATTTGTGAACTCTAACACTGTTTGGTCCCTCTCCTAACATAGTGTGGTCCATCCCATGTACTGGTCATCATAGTTTCTAATAAGGTAATATTTTTCCTTGACAACATCCATAAAAGAGTGCCAAATGGGATCAACCCCAAATATTCTAGAATCCTTTGTGGATTTTTGTTCACAACATTTCTCCCACCAATGTTTGACATGGGGGATGGCTTTAAGGTGTGCAAAGGTGATTTTTCCCTATTGGAAAAATTGTGGACAGAGAAATAACCTTCTAGTAGATTTAACCACTTATACAAAGCATATGCATCTATCTGACCTTCAAATATGGGAATATAAAAATTAACTTGTACCTTGAAGAGGGAATCCCCTCCTATTAGCGACAATTATTGTCATGGGTTCGAGAGAATTCGGGTCTGCAAGTTGCACGAAATGCTTAAAGAGCAGCACGGGAGAATTCCTGCCCTTCTCCAAGTAGCAAGTCAAGCGAGCGGGCAAAGTGTAATCGGCAGCATCCAAGGCCTTCTTGCGAAGCAGATCAACGGTCGGCGGGTAATTGCAGATTAACCGAATCGCGTTAAGTATAGCGCTTAAATTTTTAAGGAAGTCAATGGTCGGAATCCTTCAGGAGGCACTCGCGAAGTTACAAGGGCCATTGATCGCAAGCAGTTCAAGCGCCGTGTTATTTCTTGAACTCAGGAACTCGGGAGTTCGCAGGGTAAAAACCCAAGTATTGGGTACCTAAGTCGTGAGGACGCGAGAAGCAAGAAGGTGGATAGCCGTTGGATTTGGATCAAGGAGAACCATTGGATCCGCACGTAGGATCGCGTATCGGGGCCTCGCAAGAAAAGGCTGGATAATTTGGGTGCGGGGATCGCGAGATTACGAGAAGCAATATCCCGACAGCTGGAGGCAGTGGGGGCCATAGCAGAGTCAGCAAGTGGAATACAGGTGGCATGGAGCCTCGGGATCTCACCGCGAGAAGTCCCGAAGTATTGGTGTTAGGATCCACGAGGCACGAAGTGCCGAGAGAATCTCGGGCCCGGGCCCACAAAGGTATCAGGAGAAGTAAGATTCGTCAGATCTCTGAGGGACATGTGGTGCGCGATTGGGATCCATTGCCTCCTCGCCCCTCGCAACTTTAAAGCAGAAGGACTAACTCCCCCCAGCCGTGAGTCACGAGGTGCCGAAGGCGTCTAGAGCCTGGGCCCACAGTAGCGCTGAGGAGATCTCAGCCGTCCATCTAGAAGGGACACCTGGCAGCGAGTAGAGCCATCTCGGCGCTTCGCCCATCGTGACTCCAACACGCAAAAATTAGCTCCGTTATTTTCCGAAGTGCGAGGTGCCGAGAGAAGCTCGGGATCGGGCCCACAACATCGCCAGGAGAAGTAAGGACCATCAGATCGAGAAGGACACGTGGTGCCAGATTAAGCCTTCTCGGCATATCGCTCCTCGCGATTTCAATCAGCAAAGGTTATCCCTTTCATATTTGCGAGTGTCGAAAGCATATGGTCATAGCCCATGGTCACTTGGGGAAAGGAAGGGGTTTCATAAAGAAGGCTCGAGGAACCGAGTTTAGTTGCAGAGGGGATCATCGCGACCTCTAGACGCCATCGGATCCGATCTCCTTACTATTTCTCGCCTGGAGTAAATGACGGCAGGCGCGGGTGGTTGAGACTTCCTCTCATTCATTAAGTAAGGGAATGGAGGTTTTGGCAAGCCGTCTGCCCGAGGAGGTCCTGTATATCGATTTTCCCAAAGAGGCCATGCCGAAGACCTTGACTCAACAGAGAAGTCTGCGCACGCTAGCCCGACAATTAATGGCTCAGCTACTCGCCTTGCAGGAGCCATGCGTAGTTAATATGGTGCTTAAAAAAATATATCAGTACGAGTTTGACTAAAGTGAAGTGACACCAAGCCTTGGGTGACTGAGCAAGCCTCTGTGAGGCAATTTTCTCTGAGTATATATAAACTTAGTCTTTGTAATTTGTGGAGTATCGATGGTTGAGCAGAGCTCCCTACTGTAATGTTTTAACAGCTATTTCAACTTTCAGCTTGTGTATCTGTATATGAGATTTCTTGTTTTATGACAGATAGTTCTTCTTACTCCGACTATTTTCATCTCATGCTAAGAGAGTTCATGATTGACTGAGTCGCGCGAGTTATTGCAGTTATGTTATGATAAAAGATTTATTGTCGCATTACTGCATTCTCTGGTTTTGCGTTTGAGTGTAAGATGATATTTCATTTGGACATCTTCTTCCTTAGTCTGTTAGAAACCTGTTGTTTATAACATACCTCTGCTTTCCTCTCATATAAGTCTTCCGCCTGTTCACCCTTTACTAAATCCCACTGTCTGAAATTTACGCAAGACCTCACTTGCTCATGCATACCTGGTCTGGTTTCAGAGTTGGAACACTATTGTTTTGAGTTTCCTTCCATTCGATCACCCATATATAAACAATCATGACATAAAATTGATGGGCGTCGGGCTCTGCTCCTGCTAGCAATACAGGAGTGACTTCCATCACCGTTGCCGGGGACGAAGTTGAAGATTTTCCCTAGGCAGAACGACAACGATCAACTGATTCTAAAGGTGCATCAGATATTAGAACTATTGAGATTGCTACTGTGCACCTGGAAAATCCATTGTGACGACTCCACTGGAGCAAACCTGTTGTTTTAATTGTGGCTTCCAGAGGTAGACATACGCGGTCACATCCATAGTTGCCCTTAGCTACACCTGTAACTGATCCAAAGGTGGTTCTCAGAAAAGGAAAGGCCCCTCGAGAAGAAGCTTCCACCGCCGAAACAGGTAATCCACCATTTCCTTCTGTAAAAACTCCTCTTCCTCCTCCTCAGTTTCCTGATAGACCTCCTTCAGAGGTTTTCCGTTTCCTAAATTTTGGGAGTGTTCCTGCTGATTTTTCCCCGCCTGGTCCGGAATTGGAGGGAGAAATCCTTGTCACTCCCCTCTCCTTTGAAGTTGTTTATCGGCGAAGACCTGTGACTGCAGAGGATTTTCCCACTCCTGCACAAAGAAAAGCGCCTGCCGACTTGAGTTCGTTAGTATTCTCCTCAAATCCTCTCTTGTTTCCCACTCCACTTCGGGACTCATTCCCAGTAGCCCCTTCACAAACTCCTTATCCTCCGAGTTCTCCTCCACCTAATATTCCTATGGCCAGAGAAAATCCCCCTATGACCAGGATGGAGGCTATTATAGCCGCTAGGTATGCCCCCCTTGTGTTACCTCAGCCCCTCAACGCCCTCCCAGCAGATGGTTACCTCAAGCAACTACCCAAGTTCACAGGTGAACGGGACGTAACTGTAGATGAACACCTAGAAGCCTTTTACAGTTTCACAGATGATAATGTCATCATGCATGCAGACGTATGGATGAGGATTTTTTTCCATAGTCTCCAAGGAGAGGCTAGAAATGGTTCAAGGCCTTGCCTCCTGGATCTATTGATGGGATCAAAGCTTTAGATAGTACCTTTCTGAGACAGTGGGGAGATAAAAAATATTTCATGTATTACATGAAAGATTTTGGGTCGTTGAAAAGAAAGGAAGGAGAGTCTGTCTCCGACTTCTCCAAGAGATTTAATAAAATGTACAACAGAATCCCTGCTGAGATAAAACCCTCCGAAGCTTCTACAAAGATCACTTACTCTAACGCTTTTGATCCTGATTTTTGCTTACTGCTAAGGGAGAGAAGAGCTGTTACGCTGGCCCTCATGCAGGATGCGGCCGTGGAGGTAGAATATAACATATTGGCTGTCAACCGACTCAGGGGCGCGGGTGATAGAAATACGTCCAAGAACAGGCCTAAAGCTTCCTCATCCAGTCCCCCTCCCCTGCCCCATCAGACAGATGAGACATCTAAAGCAATAAAATCGCTTGCTGCCAAGATGGAAA
>ML779953.1:423087-439968 GCA_009831015.1 Picea engelmannii
CTTGTGCTTCTACATCTTGAATATATTGTGATCTCCATGTGTTGATGAATCTTGTATGCACTTAATAACTCAATAAATTAGTAGTAGTTAGTGATTCCAAGAAAGAATTTGGCTTGGGATCATTACATAATCTGACTTGGAGTCGACTGTAACAGAATCCCGATATTTGCGGGATTTGTAGCCAATTATCTGCATCGATCTATAACTATTTTTGGGCTTTGTTTATTGAGGTTTTTTCTTGTTGTAAAGCCTATAAAGAGGCATGTTACAAGTCCATAAATTCTAATCAATGAATTGTAAGATGGCCAATATTTATAGAAATATTTGGATGTAGGTTGTTGGTCATGCAGATGTAAGCCAAATTGGCTATAGGGTTGTTCTTGCACAGGAAAGTGGGTATGATGTTGATTGTGTCTTAGATGTGCACCAAGGTAAGATATGTAACATTTTATTTATATTGAATAAGACAACAAGAGAGAAGAATGCTCATGGAATGTTGGTTTTCCCGGTTTGGGTTTCCAGGGTAAAACCTCTGTGTATTGTGTGATTGCTTTGTCATTTACATTCTTGATTAAATTTTTCTTCTCTTCTGCTAGATTTAGTGTGGAAGTGTGTCTCATTTCCTGAAAAAGTGTTATCAAATATGTGTTAAGATTTGACATGTGTATAAGATCTTTATTTATCAATATTGAATCTAAAAACTAAACCCTAGGTACAATAAGAGTTGTAAGTCATAAATTGTGTTAAAGATCGTGGTAAAGAATGGGGAGCAGTTCAAGAATAGAGATAGAAAAATTCAATGGCCAGAATTTTGAGCTTTGGATGATTAAAATTGAAGATCTTATTGTAGATAGAGAGCAATGGACAACAATATGTCCAGGTACCCAACTAACAGGCATGTCGACAAAAGAATGGGAGAAAATTGAAAGAATAGCGTGAAGTATGATTTGGATTTATCTTGAAGATTTGATATTGCTGAAAGTCTCATCTAAAGATTCGACCAAGAAACTATGGGACAAGATGGGAATCCTATACCAGTTGAAATATCTGGTAAATAAGTTGTTTCTCAAAAAGAAATTGTATCTTCTAATAATGAGTGATGGTAGTTCAATGACTGAGCATTTAAATTTGTTTAATACCATTTTAAGCCAATTACCATCTGTGTATATTAAAATCACTGAGGAGTAGAAGTGTATAAGCCTATTATGTTATTTTCCAAAATCCTCAGACAGCTTAGTCATGGCTATAGGGAGTAATACAACCACACTAGAACTAGAAGATGTGGTTGATTCTCTATTTTCAGAATAAATGAGAAGAAATAACATGGAAGGATAGAACAAAGATGATTTAGTGGTGAGAGGTCGATCAGTTGAAAGAGATAAAGGAAAATTATATGGTAGAAATTATAAGTCGAAGGGTAGATATAAATCCCTAGTTCAATCAAAAAGAAGATGTTGGAAATGCGGTAAAACTGGGAATTACAAAAAGCATTTTAAGTTGAGGGTGATGGAAGTCAGTACGAGATCTGAAGAGAAGCAGTCGAATAAGAGAAAGATGACCCTGAATAAGGGAGGTGATGTGTACTTGGCATCGACTAATACACAGTCGGATCAAGTTTTTTGGTTGATTGACTCAGGAGAATACTATCATATGAAACCACATATAGAATGGTTTTGCAAGTATGAATGATATGATGGAGGTGATGTGTTCTTAGGGGACGAATCAATAACCAAAATTGTCATACAATGAAGAGTTTGACTAATACTGCAGGATGGGAGGAAGAGAAACCTTCCAGGTGTCCTACACATTTTGGGTTTGGAAGGAAACTTGATATATGTCAGCAAGATGAGTGATGTTGGAGTGCACACTCTGTTTCAAAAGGATTTGTGGAATATGGTCAGAGGTGTGATGGTCTTAATGAAAGGATTTCGGATTGGAACCCTATACAATATTTTAGGGAATGTTGACTTGACTGGATGCAACAACATTGATTTTCCTGAAGTCGACTTGACTTCGTCTCAACTTGACTCAACTCGGGCTGATTTAGTACAAATCAACTCGACAAGTCATCATGAAGTCAACCCAACCATGTTATGGCACGAGAGGATGGGACACATTGGAGAAAAAGGACTTTGAGCTATGCACAACAAAGGTATGGTTGAAGGTTTTCTTGAATGTGGTTTAGAAGTCGACTTTTGTGAACATTGCATATATGGAAAACAAAGCCGAGTGAGGTTCCCATCTGGAGCGACAAGGGAAAATGGGATTCTAGAATTGGTCCATAGTGATGTGTTTGCCCGGTTACATTGTCTTTAATTGGTGGATCCCTGTATTATGTCTCCTTCTTAGATGATTTTTCCAGGAAGACATGGATATATTTCCCGAGGAAGAAATCAGAGTTTTTTCGAGAAATTTAAAGAGTTTAAAGCTCTTGTAGAAAACCAGACAAAAAAGAATATTAAGGTGTTGATAAATTACAAGGGTGGTGAATTATATGGAAACGAATTTCATCAATTTTGCAAGCAGTGTGGCATAGCATTCCAAACTACCACACCATATACCCCATGGAAAAATGGAGTTACCAAGAGAATGAACAGAACATTGATGGACAAGGAAAGGAGCATGCTCAGTGGTGTTGGGATCTCACAAGAATTTTGGGCGGAGGCAATCGACACTGCAATATATCTTGTGAATATGTATCCTTCGTCGGTACTAGTCGACACAACTCCACATGAGGTATGGTTGGGTAAGAATCCTTCAGTTTCACATCTCAAATTATTTGGCTGTGATGCATTTTTACATGTTCCAAAGGAAAAGAGGATCAAGTTGGACAAGAAGGAAGTCAAATATATTTTCATTGGGTACAAAAAAGGAATAAAAGGATATGAGCTATAGGATCTTGCATCAAGGAGAACAAGGTACAGTCAAGATGTGGTCTTCAGAGAAGTCAAAGGTAAGTCTGAGTTTGAATAAATTGTTCAGATCGAGAATCATCCAAAGATCGTGAAATTTGAACTGAGGAAGGAAGAAGATGATTCAGATGAGTCAATTGAATCAGAGGAAGAGGTGGAACAATAGACTCTAGTAGTAAGGAGGTCAGGAAGAGTAAGAAAGCTAGTCAAAAGGTATCGTCCACCTGATTTACATTCTGCATTTGTGTTAATTTCCATTAACGATAACCCAAGTCAGTCAGTGAGGAATTTGAATCAACAGAGGGTAAACTTTGTAAGAGCACCATGGTCAAAGAGACAGAATCCTTACACAAGAATGAGACATGGGACCTAGTCAAGTTTCCTAGTGGAATAAATCTTGTCAGTGGAAAATGGGTATTCAAGAAGAAGATGAATTTCGCAGGAAAAGTCGAGAAGTTCAGGTCGATTGGTAGTGAAAGGATATTCCCAAATCGAGGGAGTCGACTTCGGTGAGATTTTTTCCCCTTGAAAAATTGACTTCCATTCGAGTACTAATGTCTCTAGATGCAACATTTGATATGGAAATCAAATAGATGGATTTGAAGACAACATTCCCACATGGGGACCTGAAAGAGGAAATCTACATGAATAGCCTGAAGGATTTGTAGTAAAGGGAAAGAAATATTTGGTGTGAAAACTGAAAATATTCCTTTATGGTCTAAAGAAATCACCAAGGATGTGGTACCATAAGTTCAACACATACATCATGTTGATATTATGGTAGCTGAGGGAGGTATTTACCTCCACGTGTAAACCTGACGAGAATAGAATATTCTAGGAAGCAAGAAGAAACCATAATTAATTGGTTAATAACCCTAGAAGATAAGTTGGCTCAAGAGAATGACTTGTATTAGGTTATTAGCCACCAAGAGAAGAAGCCGGCTAAAGGAAATGTTATATACTAAAGAATTAGTACCCAGAATAAGAATTCAGCCCAAGAAGTCTACCAGAAATAGTATAAATACAGGAGGCCAGTCTTCATTTTGGTCAGTATTCTCAGAACTGCAGAAGCAACACTTGTCCGCACTGCAGTTGGTAGTTTTGTTCGCAAGTTTGAAGGAGAGTTGTTGTTGCAGCTGCTGCAACTAGCAGATTTCGGTTTTGGCTTGGACTCTCTCTTGGTTATGTTTTGGAATCTCTCTTGGTTATGGTTTGGACTCTCTGATCAACTCTTGTTACTCTTGCTTGGTGTGTTATACTTAGAGAAAGGTGTGCCACCTTTGTTTAACTATCCAGTCTAGGTTTTTCTTCCGGAATGATGCTCTGTCGGGGTGGATTCCACCTATGGTTGGGTGACAATATTTCTATATTTTCTATGGTTAAACAAGCACATCCATTATATTCTAAAAGTTTATGGGCCCACGCTATCTTCAGACAATCTAACCACTGGAAGATAGATTGGGAGGATTTTCTCAGTTGCAGTTGCAACCAATTTTTGTTGCAGCAATGAAACCCTAAACCTCTCGTTCATGCACCTTAAGTGAATGGATTGACCTAATTTCTGGATAGACTAGTGTTCCCTAGCCTAGCACATCTCCTAGTACTCTCAGTAAGCTAAGACGTCAAGTTTGATTTTTTTGTCAAATCTAGGGTTGACCAAGTCAAAGTAGCCATGACTTACTCTATGAAGTCAAAAAAAAAGTTAGAAGGGGATTCTGACTTCAAATCCTAGAAGAAAAGGATTGATCTCATCCTTGCCAAGAATAAAGTGTTGGATATCATGAAAGGAAAGATTGTGGAACCAAAGTTTGAAGAAGGAAAAGAGAAGCAACCACAGAATGTTGTAGTTATGGAGAAGTTCAAAGACAATGACATCAATGCCATGAGTATCATAGTGGATTCTATAAAATACCACTTGATACCCTACATCTCCCATCTTGATTCCTCTAAGAAGATGTACGATTCCCTAACAAACCACTTCTCAATCAGAAACATTGGACAAGTGATGAGTTTGAAAAATGAGCTCCGTAACATGAAGATGAATGATGATGACAGCATAACATCATACTTTGTGAGAATCTCTCAGTTAAGAGATCAACTACAAGCTATTGAAGAAATCATTTTAGAGAAGGAACTAGTAAATATAGTACTCAATGGTCTTCCCAAGACATGGGATGTATTTTCCGCAAGCATGAACACAAGGAAGGAGTATCCTACATTTGAAGAACTTTGGAACTTTTTGTGCACAAGAAGAATCAAGGATTAGTGAAAAAGAGAAACCTCAAAAGAAATACGATGACCAAGCCTTCACAACAAGATTCATGAATTTTAGGAACAAAAGGAAGTTTGGCTCAAGGAAGAAGTTAAATCAAGAGAAAGATATGTCAGAAATACAATGCTTCAACTGTCGAAAATATGGTCACTACAAGAATCATTTTCCCGATCTAAATAAAAGGAAGGATACAGATGAAACATCAGCTACTAAAGAAAAGGAATCCTCAAAGAAGACCAAGAAGGATAAAATAGACTTCTTCTTCTAAGACAAGGTAACAATATTCTTCATAATTCTCGTACATACCACGTTTACATAGTTTCTGTACATATCTTGCATATCTATTTTCTAGAAGATAAGATGTTCAAAGAGAAACTATACTTATGGAATAACAACAAGATAAGGATTTCTATCACAATGACTATAAGACAAGGCAATACACATGAAAGATGAAGTACATCAACAATCCCTGGTAACAATTCATGTGGAATTTATTACATAAGTAACAACTACAAGATAAGCCAAAATCATAATCAATCTTGAAGAAACCTAGAAGAAGTAAAAATAGAAAGAAGTCAGCAATCAAGAGGAAATTGGAGAAAGACTTATGACACTTTGCAAAAGGCAATAAGGATGTAGACATAAGCGTGGACTCTGTTAGATGGAGGGAGCCAATTATATATTTCCAAAAGAAGAGCATGCATTCATGCATGAAGCAAGGATTAGGAGGTAGATAATCCTAAATTATATGATCCGTTGAATATGATGAAGTATATATCCATGGTAGCAGTCATAAAAAGCAGTATGTGTTCATTTTGAATTTAGAAGAAGCCTTCTTCGAAAAGAAGCCTAAAAGTATCCCTGATTGTCCATCCACATCCACGATCCTATGATGAAAGGAAGAAGTTGGAATCTTCAAGGCATGGAATCTATAGAAAACTCCATGCACCCAAGATCTAAAGACAAACATGAAGAAGAACATGAACATTCCAAGAGAGAAATAAAATCCAGAACAACCAGTCATTATATCGAGAATTACAAGACTACCAGTTTGATCTTAACCCTCTAAAAGAAATCAAGAAGAAGAAACGAAATTTGTGATGAAGAACAATGTATGGAAAATTTATGAATGAAAGCGTTGCGAGATCCAAAACTAAAGGTTCTCCCAGATGGAGGGAGAGGACTATGATGATAGCTTGTTCCAGAGATACCTCTACCTGAGACATTATATCTCGTACAATATCCATGGGTTGAAGTTTACATCAGACGGATGTAAGAACTGTTCTCCTCAACAAAGTAATCAAACAAAGAAGCATATAGCAACCTCAAGGTTTTGAGGTATACCAAAAAGAGACTCTTGTATGAAGATGGAAGAAGATATTGTATGGATTCAAACAACTTGGTGTAGAGCCTCCAATGCACAGTAGAAGTGTGGTGAAAAACCTTCTATAACAGAGATATTGGATCAGAATGGTTACTCATAACTCAAGGATGGTGGATTTCCAATCCATGATAAAGCTTTCATGATGGCAGAAGAAGTACCACTAGGATATGTTCCAGTTTGACCCTTGCCACCATGTTATGAGCTAGCAAGAAACAAAAGATGAATCCAAAAATGATATATTATATTGATCAGATCTATATGAAGCCTTCAAAGAAAACCAGTGTTCCAGAAAGATCGAAGTACATTGAGATCAAGCATTGCATTCTCCATGATAAAGTCCAGAAAAGAGAAGTGGTTCTCCAATATATATATCTCCATAGATGAGAATATAAGTAGATATTTTGGTAAATCCTATGTCCAAGATGAAAGAGTTTGTGTACTCAAGTTAGATCTCATGGAGACGACTTCCTTATTGAAAAAGGAAGAGATGACTCCCAGGTTGAGAGGGAGCACTGATGTGTTATTGATTTATGGACAGTCATTTTTCAGTTCGAAAAATGGTCTAGGATGAGCATTTCTTTTCCATTTCGGAAAGTGGTTTGAGATTTTTATCAGATAGGCATTTTCCAGTTCGAAAAATGGTCCAGATCGAATGATCATTTTCTTAATGAAAATGGTTCAATGGATTGTTGATGTACCATAGACAGTGATTCCCCTTGTGTCCAGTGTGGGGGAATGGTCTAGGATAGTCTCTCTTCTTGACAGACACTCTCAGTAGTGGTCAAGAAGACTGGTCTACCTCACTGGACAGTCATTCTTTTGAAGCTCACAGTTGTGAGAAGTTTTGATGAATGGACCATTTTGTAGGTTGGTGCAGGACAATCATTTCCTTAGGAAATGTTTTGGACAGTCATTCCCTAGGGAAGATTCATTCTCTCAAGGTTTCACTTTGTTTAGTGTCGGAGGAATGGCCCAGATAGGTGAATGGTTCAGGTTCATCAATCAGGGTCAGACATTACCTAGGGAAGACTCATTGTATCCAGGTTGCACTTTGTTTAGTGCTGGAGGAATGGCCTAGATAGGTGAATGGTTCAGGATCAGAAACCGAGACAGATATTCTTCCTTGCTTGAGAAGAATAGTCCATAGATTTCATCGTTGATGTTTTACCTTCTAATGGCAGATGCTCTTCCATATCTCACAGATGTGAGTGGGAAAATGGCCTAGATGATTTAGTTTATATCATAACAATTTTTTTTGTGTAGGTTGATATCAGATGATATGATTGTTATGGATATTGTATGTCTCCGGACAGTATATGTATACTACTGTGGTGAATGTGTTCCACTAATTGTGACTATATGTCACTGATCAATTATATGTGTGCTACTTGGTGTGGCAATGTACCACTGCATTGTAGTTGTGTACTACTATGGATAAACACAGTTGTGTTCTATTGAATGGCATTGTTATGATTGCCTTGAAAACTATCAGTAGTGTTGGAAATTATTATCAGCTAGATGGATGATCAATAGACAGATCTTTCCTAGATGGAAAATATTCCAAGACATTTATTCTTCTAGGACATATGTTCGGATTAGAAGAATGGCTCTTATGTCACTATGTGGAGTGAGTGACTTATCCAGCATCATGCCTGATTACTCAGATGGAATATGGTTTTGAGAGATGATGTAAATGATGACACTGATAGTGATGATGGTGCTCATGATTTAATCATGAGATAGTCTATACGACTATGTTGATGTTATCGGGTGAATGGTATGTTTGTGTTCAAGACCATTACCTTCAATACCTTCCTAGCGAGGAGGGAGTGTTGATATTATGGTAGTTGCGAGAGGTATTTACCTCCACGTGTAAACCTGACGAGAAAGAATATTCTAGGAAGAAAGAAGAAACCATAATTAACTAGTTAAAAACCCTAGAAGAAAAGTTGGCTCAAGAGAATGACTTGTATTAGGTTATTAGCCTCCAAGAGAAGAAGTCAGCTAAAGGAAATGTTAAATACTAAAGAATTAGTACCCAGAATAAGAAGTCGTCCCAGGCAGTCTGCCATAAATAGTATAAATATAGGAGGCCAATCTTCATTATGGCCAGTATTCTCAGAACTGCAGAAGCAACACTTGTGTGCACTACGGTTGGAATTTTTGTGTGCAAGTTTGGAGGAGAGATGTTGTTGCAGCTATTGCAACTAGAAAATTTCATTTTTGGCTTGGAAACTCTCTTGGTTATGGCTTGTAGTCTTTGATCGGCTCTTGTTACTCTTGCTTGGTGTGCTATCGTTGGAGAAAGGTGTGCCACCTTTGTTTAGCTATCCAGTCTATGGTTTTCTTTTGGAATGATTCTAAATTTAAGGTGCTCAGGGGTGGCTTCGACCTATGGTTGGGTGAGAATATTGCTATATTGTCTATGGTTAAATGAGAACATCCATTATATTGTAACACATCCTTAGTTTGGAATTTGTGAGAAGCAAAGTTGATCACTACATATATTCCAAGGAAGAAGACAGGTCTTTCATATATGTATCTTTGTATGTCGATGACATGTTGTTGATTGGAAACATCATGGATGCAATAAAGGAGGTGAAGAAGCATCTATCCTCCAAGTTTGACATGAAATATCTCAGTGAAGTGAACTTCATTATGGGAATGGCGATTAAGAGAGATCAAGCTGCTAGAAACCTCTAGTTGAATCAGATGAAGTATATTGAAACAATTCTAAAACATTTCAACATGTAGGATTGCAAACCGATGAGGGTGTCAATTCCTATGGGAGAAAGGCTAACCGTTGAACAGTTTCCAAAGACACGGAAATAAATAGAGGACATGGCACTTGTTCCCTATGCAATTGTTGTTGGTAGTCTAATGTATGCGATGGTCTACACTCGACCAGACATTGCCATGCAGTGGGAGTGTTGAGAAGGTACATGTCAACACCGTGGAAGAAGTACTAGATATTTTTCAAGAGAGTATTCAGGTATTTGTGTGGCACGAAGGACTATGTTATATGTTATCAATGAAGACCTGGAGGTGACGGTGGTAAATTAAATGAACATGGAATTTTCAATTCCGACTGCACTAGATAACTGGATCGATGGAGGTCGACCAACATATATGTATTCAAGATGTTTGGTGAAGAAATACCTTGGATGAGTAAGAGACATCCAGTCGTATCCTTGTCAACAACAGAATTTGAATACATGACAACCACTCATGAAAGAAAAGAAGCAATATGGCTGAAAAGGATGTGTTGAGGAATTGGGTTTGAGCATAGAGATATGAAGATAAGTTGTGACAGTCAAAGTGCAATATTTCTGGAAAAGAACCTTGCTAATCATTCGAATACTAAGCACATCAATGTACAATACCATTTCATGAGAGACATGGTGGAAAGTAACAAGTTGCTACTGGAGAAAGTAGACACATTGGAAAACATAGCAGACTCGTTTACAAAGTCTGTGAGTGTTGTGAATTTATCTTGGTGCAAAGAGACAATGAGCACTGTTTCCCTGGGTCTGTGAATGAAAGTTCAAGAAACTCCTAGTTTCAGCAAAGAAGAAAACAAGTGGGAGAATGTTGGGTTGTTATATTATTTGCAGTGAAAGTATAGTCGATGTGGATCGATTGACATTTGAAGTTGAGGTGGATCGACAACAGGTCAAGGGTCAAGGTAGATCGACAGCAAGTCGAAGGTTGAGGTTATTTGATCGGGTAAAGTCGAAGTAGAAGGTCGAGGTTAGTCGACCAGGTAAAGTCAAAGTCGAATATAGAGGCAGTTCAACATGGTAAACGCATCGACAACAAGTCAAAGAGGTGAATCAGAAAGAGGTCTATAGGAAAGCATGCGGTGATTGATTGAAGACCGAACGAAGGTCAACTAGTAGTCAACTGGTAATCCGAATTGGAGTCGACTGTAACAAAATCTCAAGATTCGTGGGATTTGTAGCCAATGATTTGCATGGATCTGTAACCGTTTTTAGGAGCTGTGTATTTAGGGGTTTTCCTGTTTTAAAGCCTATAAAGAGGCATGTTGTAAGGTCATAAATGCTAATCAATGAATCAAAAGATATCCAATCTTTAGAGAAATATTTAGATGTAGGTTGTTGGTCATGCAGATGTAAGTTGAATTGGCTACAGGGTTGTTCTTGCGTAGGAAATAGGGTATGATGTTGATTGTGTATTAGGTTTGGACCAAGGTCAGACATGTAACCTTTTATTCAGATTGAATAAGACAACAAGAGATAAGAACACTCAAGGAATGATGGTTTTCCCGATTTGGGTTTGCAGGGTAAAATATCTATGTAATGTGTGATTGATTTGTCATTTACATTCTTGATTAAATCCTTCTTCTCTTATGCTAGATTTAGTGTGGAAGTGTGTATCATTTCCTGATACAAATCGACTACATCAGAGAAATACAGAAAGGATGGGGAGTAGAGGAACATAGCATCAAGATGCTCACAGAAGAGAGCCTGGTTAGGTTTAAAACAACAATAGAGTATTGGGTACAATTGGTGAGTGAGCCACATCAAAGGATGCAGAAAATATGGGAATAATGTCTCAGGAATTGGAACAACATCAATCATAGGATGAGAAATCTTTTATTCCCATAATTTGGCACACCCGACAACTTTCTCAACCTGCCCATGATAGTTCGGAAATTCAAGGAGCTCGATGTTGAATTTCAAGCGGAAGTTTGAGAGATATGAATACTTGAAAAGGGACAAGTTAAGAGATTAGTTGATGGAACGATCAAGGTAGTGAGGGTCCTATGAAATCTAAGATCTAAGTTGGAAAAATTTAGATACCGGGTGATGGAAATGAAATATAATCTCAACATGTCGATGGAGAAACATTGATTCCCATATTTTCATACATGCGAGGATATGTTCTCCTGGTAGTCTGAGTATGACAGAGTGAACCCTTTGAGATGAATAAATCTAACTGATATCTTCCATGTGGACACAATCCACTTTATCTTTTGTTTTCTTTTGTTAAGTGAACATTGGTGTTTACTTTTTGCATGATATTTTCATATAAATAAATAGGTCGACCTCATTTTGAAAGGTTGACGGTTTTGTGTAATTGTTGATAGTTAGATGAAAAACTATTTTGGAATTTAATATTGAATCTCACCTCGATCCGAAGAAATGTTTTCCCAAATCTTGTGGATTAGCATAGTCTATGGAATGTTCTACATAGATTTGTCTACTGTGAGCTATTTAGTAATATCGTAATTGTGTTTAAGCTGTCTTGAATGATTATGATTGTTGAATGAATATTGGTATAAATTTTGATGTTTTTTTAAAATAAGTTGTGTTATACTGTAATCAGAATAATTTCCAGTTACTTGTTATTATCATGCTACCTTAAACAAGGAAGAGTCTAATTGGGCCTCGTCTCTGGGCGTGATTCATATTGTTGAGTTAAAGGGATTTTTAACCCCTCAATAGAACTGGTGCTAGAAAGAGTGCCTGAACGAATGCAAGGTTGGTAAAAATAGTTCTTTCAACAGAAACACCTCAAACAACCTATAGATTCAATACCTAATATTGAAGGTACCCCTACTACCAGTGAGTCACCACACGCTAAAGACGACTCGTACCTTCACCCAGAAATTCCTTACATGATTCCTTGTTATGAAATCAATGCATTTAAGAGGATTACCAGATCATACGCTTTTCAAATCGGAACATTGCCATTAGCCCCATTTTTTCATCATAGTAAACAAACTACCAGACTAGTATTGGATACCCTAGATAACACCTTTGTCCATATGATTGAATATCTAGTAGATTTCACCTTAACTGAAATTGACCAACATCTCAGTTTTATTCCTGAAACCCCTCTGATCACCCCACCAGCAAGTACACACCCTGATATTGAAATTTATGTATCTGAAGAAGCCGACTCCAACTTAGAGGACTCTGATAATGGGTAAGATGATATGGAAAATAACAATGACGAAATCCCATAAGGTAATGATCAACATGCTAACAACTAGTCATGGCTGGCCAAAGATGCCCTGACCATACCAGGATGATTACACCATCTTCCTAGGAACCTGGAGAACCTTCTCCCAAAATATGATCCTAAAACCTCTGAGTCACCTAATTATCACATCAAGAAATTCATTTTGGCAATAATATTGATGAATGTCCAGCATGAGGATGTAGTGTGCAGATTGTTCCCTTACAGTTTTGAAAACTCAACTTTGACATGGTATTTCAATCTCCCAGTTGAATCCATTAATAGTTGGATGAAATTTTAGAAGGAATTTCTAGATAAGTTTGTTTAAGAGACAACTATCAGGGCCTTGATGGCTCAACATTTTTCCACCACCATGGATCCCAAAGAGAAGGTCAAAGACTTCAATCAGATATTCAGAACCATCCTTAAAAAAATTCAACTTGACATGAAACCTACCCAAGAACTGTAGATTGAGGTATATGCTAACGCATTACCAGCCTCCATCTCTATGTTCATTAAGAGGGATACTAAACTCACTCTAGCTAAGAATTTGAGGAAGCCAAAATCATTGAATTTCAAATGAAAGGCTGAAAATATAGTCAGATCTCCTTGTTGAAGAAGGAAACACAACAACCACCTAGAAGGGGACTCTTACTAACAAAGCCACCAGGTAAACCAACAGAACAAAGAATTGAAAAGGATAATGCTAACTTGGAAAGTCTACAAAGTATGGTTAAGAAAATATCTATTGAAATTGTGGACATGAAAAGGAATGTAGGTGAAATCACATCAAACCCTAGACCCTACAAACATTTTCTTAGAATACCTCCATCATTTAAAACCATAGAACCCCCACTTTCTAATTTGAATATTGATTTAGAGGAAGTAGCCTCTAATTCCTATTGTAATTACCATCAAGAACATCATTCATAAAAGGATTGCCCACAATGGGTTAATTCCATGAACTTATTAGCCAACTATTTTTTAGATGGTTGTTCTCTAACTAAACATCCCAATGACCAAACATCATATATTATAGAAAATAATTTTAATGATCCACCTGAGAAAACAAATATGGTTCTGAGGGATGTCATCCACACATCATCTTATGATATCCCTATAGAAGAAGAGGAATTATTGGAAGCTATGGTAGTCCAAACTAGGAGTAAGGGAACCATTATCCAAAATCAACCCATCATAACACAAGCTCCTAAGAGGGATGAGAAAAAATCCTCCTCGGCTCAACCGGATCAACCACTTAATCTTTCCCCAAAGTTCCAAGTTCACAAAACAACGAAGTTAGAATATAATGTGGTAGAATACCTGAAGAAGTTGAAAGACAACATTTTTGTAATGGACTTATGCAAAATTCCATGGCATAAGGATCTACTGCTACAAGCCTTGGAAGAGGATGACAAGCTCATGTTAAATCCTAATCCATATCCAAGCCCAAGAAAAGGAAACTCTAGGGAAGTCAAGAAGCATAACGTGAAAACAGTGTCTATAAGTAAGAAGGCTCAGTCTTATGTCCCACCGTTTTTGTTAACCTTTGAAATCTACAATAGAAATATACACAACTGTTTAGTTGACTCTGGCGCTTCTTTGAACATCATGCCTCTGTCAATATGAAAGAAGCTAAATGCTTCCCCTACCAAAATTGGCACGCATATTATTCAACTAGAAAGAAATGAAGTTAAGGTAATTGGTGAACCAAATAATGTCATGATCTGGATCGCCTATTGTTGTGGCTCATAAATGTCCTATTCTCATCCACCTTTTCCTTCATCATTCTTCACATTTCATCGCCCCATTAACCTTTCATGATATCATTTCCATAAATATACTTGGGTTTCACCTTATTGTTCTCCACTTTATTCATTTTAGTATTTAAAAGAAATTTGTGATTAAATGTTAGAAAATCGACATGTTTTCATATATATCTCAAATATGTGTGAGCTTTGTAATGTATAGGAATATGAGAAGGATTAATTCAAAAGGAATTCTCGAACACTTTCTCCACCATTTCAAGATTTGAGAAGATAATTCAAGCCCATTCCAAGGAGAAGATCATGGAGATTTTGTTGGAATATCTTATCCAAGATATATGAGAGATATGTGTGAGGATTTGAAGGGATTATATTTTGTAATAATGGGAAATAGGTTGAGAGAAAAGTGGATCTGTAATAATGAGATGGTTATCTTATCTTCAAGTCTCTCATGTATAAAAGAGACTGCTCTCTCTTCATGAGAATTCAATTAGGAGCAATTAGAATTCAATCAGTAGTAATCAAGTAGATAATTAGAGTAGTCATTAATGGTAGTCACTAGGATTCGAAAGAGAAAGGGATTCTTAGCTTTGATTCATGGTTTTGGTTTTCATGTTTTCATTATTATTTTATAAAGATCGATTTGATTATTATAATATAAGATTTCTTCATTGGTGAGATCTCACATGTGTTGTTGTGTCATTCAACTCTTCACTTGTTGTATCTGCTTTTCCTTCATGTAGTTCTCCATTTCTAGATTAATTCCATTTACACAATTTTTCATTCTTAGAGTAATTTCATTTACGCAACTAGATTAATTCAATTTCAGTCGTGTGTTAGATTAATGATTCAATTTCAGTCGTGTGTTAGATTAATGATTCAATTTCAGTTTTAGATTAAAAATTATATTAGATTAGTCTCGCTTCAATCTTGCATATACTTTGTGTGTGCTTCGTCAGTTTACGAACCCCGGGTTGACAAATTAGATAGTTGGGCAAATACTACAATGCAATTAATTCAACATTAGTTCGGCCCAATATAATGACTATTGTTCCCTTGTTACAATTGTTGTTCCTTTTGGAGGTAGTGTTGTTCATTTGAATAGAACAATTGTTGTTCCCTTTACGATTTCTATTCATTTATGGGTGTTGTATCTCTAAAGGCTGGGTATTGAAAATGGAAGGAAAGAACCTACGTAGGCAACAAGTAAAATTCTTGTGCCAACGCCTACCTTTGGCTGATGCATAGAGGTTGTTTTTAGGACATATTTAGAGCCCAACACCTATAACCCAAAATTGCACCAGGTCATAGACATCACAATTGTAGATATTCCAAAATCCTGTGGGATATTTCTAAGTAGGGATTGGTCTGAAAAATTACATGGATATTTCAGCACAGATTGGTCCCACTTGTGGTTACCATTGAAGGGAAATCCTAACATGATCATGATTAACCAGGAAAATAATTTGAAGCACACTTTCACTGACATGGAGGCTCTTAACGAACCTTCCTCTATTGAATTCCCAATCCTAGGAAATTTTTATTGCAACTCTGACTTTGGTAATTTCTCGCTAAGCTTATCTGAAGTATTATTTTCACAAAGCTCAGAATTGCCACTATAGGACAATCCTGAAATACTTAAGCAATAAAGTAAACCCAAACACAATCTTCACTCTCATATCGTAAAAGATGAAAAGGAAATTCCAAAAGTAGACTTAGACAAGTGAGTGCCCAACATCACTTCTGAGATCTAGACTTTATTCTTTGACGAATCAAAATCCAAGAAGGGGCTGATGCGGGTTGCATTTTGTCACACACCCGACCCCTAAGTACCTTTTTAAGGGATGGGGCATAAATTTAGCGCTTACCTCCTATGAATATGGTATCAAGGATTAATCCCTCTCTCTCAATGGACAGTCTTGATGCATTCCAGACATTCTGAACTTCAGTTAATATCCATTCAGCACCTAGGGTTCACCAATCCTACTGGACCCCACTCAACTCATCAACCCATTGAAGATTAGCATGCACCATCACAATGATGTTCTTAGTCAGCATCAATTCGCTATGTCACTGCACGACGCTCGCTGCTTAGGCTTACATGACTAGAGGATGGCAATAGTCCCTCTCCTATAGTCCAATTAAAATACTTAACTAATATTTCTTAGAATATCATTCTTTGGTAATTGATTACATAAACCTCATTAAAGATAATTATTCTCCACAACTAATTATCCAATAATAATTTTTTTCTTAACCTAATACCCATGGCCCTATAATTACTGAAGTTTTTACTTTCTCTTTTCCCCCTTAGAAGTAGTTTAACACTAATTCAATAAATTAATCATATGATAATTATGAGTAATTATATTATAACACAATGAGGTTGATTTTTCCATAATATACTTAAGTTGATTAACCTTAATTAAGGTACATAATTCAATTCCTTTCGGCACACAACTCCACACCGCATTTTCACGTAATTTAACATATATATATATATATATATATATATATATATATATATATATATATATATATATATATATATATATATATATA
>ML779953.1:464576-484367 GCA_009831015.1 Picea engelmannii
GACCCTTCCTCGGAAGACACGGATCCACTGATGCAACAAGAAACTACAAGCTCAAATCTGCATGCACAAGACCTGCACAAAAAACAAGAAGGAGAACTTCCACCAAAAAAACCAAGGAAATCAGAGTGGTTCTCAAACAAGGAAGTCATAGAAGAAGTAGTAGCCAAATAAAAAGCACAAGGAAAACAACAAACCATTGAGCACACCATCAATATTTCAACACGAAAGGCGGGGAGTAAAGGAATGGAACACTCGGCCCCGGGCAGCCGAGCCTCTTCAAACCCTTGTCAATGATTTTTCTCTCTTGGAACTGTAGGGGCTTCGGCAGTAAGCTAAAATCCGAAGCTATAAAATACCCAAGAAGATTGATCAACCCCTCAATTATCATCCTTCAAGAAACCAAAATGGAAGCCAAATCCATTATTGAAGAAACAAGCAGACTCTACAAAAATATCGGCAGTATGACAGTCAACTCTCAGGGCGCATCTGGTGGCATTGCAACCCTCTGTAATGAGAAAATTTGGAGCTCCAAGGTAATCTCTAACACTCAAAATTGGATCCTCGCGGTCCTAAAAAACAAAGAAAACAACAGTGTCATCACGGTAATAAATATCTATATGTCAAACACCTATAGAGATAAATTGGTAACCTCGACTTCTCTTTCAAATCTACGAAACCTCTACAAAATATCTCCCCTCTTGTATAATTAGAGGAGACCTTAACAGACACCTTAACCCTGGGGAAATAAAAGGAGGAAGCAAATTCAAAGACCCTTTCTCTGAAAACTTGTCAGACCTTATGTCGAACTGGGACATGCAGGATATCAAGCCAGTCAAAGGGACTTTTACTTGGAATAACAGAAGGGTTGGCCTCTAGCATATCGCATCCCGCCTAGATCAATTCCTTATCAATAACAACTTCCTTCTCCCCCCTCTATAAATCTCCTCCCAAATTCTCCCTTCCACTATCTCAGAACACAAGCCTATCACTCTCTCCTTCTTCCCTCCACAGAAATTTGGCCCCCTCCACTTTTGTTTCAACCAGCTATGGCTGGAAAACCCAGATATTTTTTCAATTGTTGTTGAAGCCTAGACCATTTCAATATCAGGATCCCCCAACTTTGTCCAGGAAAGTAATTTAAAGGCCGTTAAGACAACTCTCAAATATTGGGTTAAATTGTCCTATACATCCATGCATCAAGAGAAGAAAGAAAGACTAGAGAAACTCAGACAAATTCAGCAAAAATTTGAAACAGGCCCTGTAACAGAAGCTTTAATGAATCAGGAAAAAGAAGCGCAACAACATCTCCAAGCCACGTTGCATAGAGAGGAGGAGCACTGGTGGCTGAAGTCTAGGAACCTTTGGATAAGGGCTAGAGATTCAAATACTTCCTTCTTTCAAAGACAAGCCCAATCCCGAAGGAAAAAAAAAACACTGTCACAACAATCACCTCCAGTATGGGACAACAAATTGACAACTATGACTAGATAAAAGCAGAAGCCTTCCAATACTACAACATTCTTTATCAGCAGCCAAGGGAGGAACCAATGCAAGAGGATTTTAACAACCTTCTAGCGAACATCTTGAGCTTGGTCTTTGATGCAGAAAAAAACCAGCTAACACAAGAAATCACCAAGGATGAAATGTGCAAAGAAGCATGGAGCCTTGAGCTTGACAAAGCCCCAGAGCCCGATGGGTTTCCCATTAGATTCTTCCAACATTTTTGGGATGTCATCAAAAGAGACCTGAAAAAAATGCTAAAATACACTCTGCGCAAACAGAAAATTGGAGGTGCCACCAATTCCACTTTTCTGGCTCTCATTCCCAAAGATTCCAATCCCTCAAATTTAACATGTTTCCATCCAATCTCACTTTGCAATTCCTCCTACAAAATCTTGACCAAAATCATTGCAAATCGCCTCAATCCCCTTCTTGTCAATTTAATCTATGAAAACCAGATCGACTTCCTAAGGGACAAGCAGATAACAGACAACATCGTCCTGGTACAAGAAGCCTTCCACTCCTCCAGGAAAACAAAAACTCTTGGAATGGTTGTAAAGCTAGACATGGAAAACGCCTTTGACAGAGTAAAACACAGCTTCCTCCTATTAGTTTTAAAGGCTTATGTATTCTCGGAACACTTCATTAATTGGCTCAAGGCCTGCATCAGCAACCCCTAGATCTCTCCCCTTCTCAATGGGAGACCAACTAGATTTTTCAAAGCAAGCAGGGGCCTACGTCAGGGCTACCCTCTCTCCCCCTCCCTCTATATCCTCCTTGCAGACTCCTTTAGCTGCAAACTGGAAGTGGAAAGAAGATTAGGAAAACTCCCAGTCCTGCATATAACGAGAGGGGTCAAAGACATAAACCATTCCCAGTTTGTTGATGACACCCTTTTGTTAGGAGCAATGAAAATCCGTACTGCCAGCCACTTCCAAAAGATTATCAGTTCTTTCCTTACATCTTCAAGAGGTAATTTGAACACTCTCAAGTGCAGAATCCATGGATGGCATGTACCGAGACATATAAAGGAACAAATCGCCAGAATTTTTGGTTTCCCCATTGTTACCGCTTGGAACCACTTCAAATATCTAGGAATACCCATATTTATCAATCGTTATAGCTCTACTGCCAGGCTTGGTATAGTGGAGAAAATCGAAGCAAGGATCTAGAGATGGGGTGGTCAGTGGCTAAATCCTATAGGAAAAATAGTCTTAATCAAATTACTCCTTTCCTCGCTTTCAATTTTCCAATGTTTAGGACTCCTAGCGCCTAAAAACATTCTAGAGAAAATTGGCAAAACCATAAGAAGTTTCCTCTGGGCAGGAGGCAAGACGAATACAAAAAAAAATTGCCTCATAAATTGGAAGTAGATATGTCAACCTTACAATAGAGGAGGCCTGGAAATCAAGGAACCAACCATCATGAACTTATCTATGGGAGAAAAACTAGCTTGGCGGCTCGTAATAGCAAACTCACACTTATGGAAGGAAGCCATAGTCAAAAAAAATTCCAATCTCCCAAACTCAGATGCCTAGAGGGGTCAATCCCTGCTATTCCAGGACCTCTGATTTGGTGTCTCCTCAAAAGTGTTGCACCAATTATCCAGGCCAAACTTTTTTGGGCCCCTGGAAATGGAGATACAATAAACATATGGACGGACCATATCCTCAATCGTGATCCTTTAAATTCCTTATAGGTCCTGCAACCTCTCAAAGATTGGTGTTGTGCGAACGACTTGCATAAACTACAAGACTTCTACAATTGGAACACTTAAGGGGATTGGGCAAGCTGGAAGCCACCCGTTCTACCAGAGCACCTCACTCCCCACCTCCTTGCCCTCTTCAACAACCTGGTTGGTTGCACTCCTATTAATCAATGCATCACTGGCTCCCACAGTTGGGGAGAAAAACCTTTCACTGTCAAAAAAGGTTACGCCCACCTCCTCCTGGAAACCCCCGGGCCTCCTCCTTCCAAACTTTGGAAAGAGATCTGGTTCGAACCTTCGCTTCCCAAAGTCAACACGTTATGTTGGCTTTTAGCTCATGGAAAAATTCTAACTACTGAAAACCTTCTAAAACGGGGTATCCAGGGGCCCTCCAAATGCTCTCTCTGCCTCGAAGACTCAGAAACCATCACCCATCTTTTTTTAGAGTGCAACTTTGCTATTCATCTCTATAATCTTACTTACCTTCCACTCCCTAATCCCCCTTTCCCCCCCCTGACAGTTGGGTCAACCTCTTCACCCACTAGAAACCAAGATATGTTGGCAGTTTCAAGAATAAAAAAAGATTCACCCTCCTCTGGAAACAAATGCCCAAAGTTGTTGTGTGGGAGATATGGTTAGCACACAATCAATCCCTCTTTTGTGGAAAACTCCCCTCAATGCAAGGCATCTTTGCAAAGGTTTGCGGATTAATTTCAAAAGTCTTTAGCACCAAAGTAGTAGGCTTCGATCCCCCAGGCTCCTTGGACCCAAGAGAAGAAGAATGGGTCACCTGTATAAGGAGACCACCACAGAGCTCTGCAAGAAATCCAAAGAAGGCCTCCAAGAAACAAGATTGGCAGTTGCGTCTTGATAACAACAACTTCACATCTTAGCAAAGCCAGCAACATTCCTATTTCCTTTTTTTTGATGGGGCAGCAACGGGAAAACCAAGGGTGCCAGGTGCGGGGGGATTCATATATGATTCCGCGGGAAAAACATTGATCGGTTACGCCTGGGGGTTGGGAAGGATGTCAAACAACAAAGCAGAGATCCTTGCTACTTATATGGGACTCAAACTAGCCTAGGATCTACACATTTAGACTCTAACAGTTTTGGGGGACTTTGAAATCATCATAAAGGATCTGAAAGGGATGCCCAAATCGACAAGAGAACCTCTTCAAAGCATATCGACGGCAATCAACTCACTCAAAAAACAATTCGTGCACTTGATCTTCTTCTATATTTTGCGAAAGCAAAACACGGAGGTAGACAAAATGGAAAAATTTGCCAAAACTCTAGATCAGAGCAGCCTCTACACCAATCAAAGTCTCTCTAATGTTTGGCTCCCTTAAAATCATTCAACCTTATGTCACCCCCTCACCAATAGGATCAAGGCCTTCCTCCCTCATCATCACCCCCCTCTCCTCTCCTTCCCGAAGCCTCCCCCCTCACCCCTCCTCTCTTGTTCTCCTCTTCCACTCCAGGCACACGACACGCAATTGATCACATGCTACACTCTCCATCCCCATGCTCCACCCCCCCAACCCCATATGCTCCCCCTCCTCGCACGTGAACTCCCCACTTAAGAAGTCCTCTCACCTATTTCTTCGGACGATTAGTCACGCTCATCTTGTGTCATCCCAGGCCTCGCATCAGTGGACTTCCCCTCCTTTCTCGTGGGTAATCATGGACATCTCAACTTATAATAGCCTGTAGAGGACTTCCTCCAAACTCACCCTCTAGTTCATCTCTTCTATTATCAGCAAGCGCCCTTGTATTTCTGAATCCCTCCCTCTCCTTCCCCTTTCCCCCTCCCGTGACTATGTTTTTCTCACCCTCTACACCTCCCTGGGTCATAGCAAAACCATGATTCGAAGCAATAGCGATCAGTGCACCTCCCCTATTTGCACTCTGGAGGATATGAGGGGACAATTTCAGGTATTGCAGTTTGAGTGTCGAAGAATAGAGAACTGGGCGGACTCCGGACATAGGGAAATAATGCAAGAAAACCAGCAAATTTAGGAAAACGTGGTTGCAATCCAAAGTCAAATGCAAAGAATGGAGTACAGGCACATACAGGAATTATCCATCATTCTGTGGGGAGTCAACTGGAATACAAGGTAGCTCGAAGAGCTCAGCCAACGCCCTCCTCAGCATATTGTTCACTCAACAGGTACAGATGAGTCTTGGATCCCCTCCACCTTCCATTCAATGGCCAGCAATCAACATGATCAAACGACCCCGGGTTTTTCTGACCGCGTATGGGATGGAGCAAATCAGTAGCAAGGGGATGCGGACCAAGAAGAGGAGAACAATGCGCGTTGAAGCAGGTCCCTCCCAACCTTATCACATGTTATTATGAATTGTAAACACCAGTTTTTGTTGCATAATTTCATAGCCATTTTTACATGGAAATTTTGTAGTGCATACAGCACAACGGTCACCAGACACGCTGCTATAAGAATGACGGTCTGTAATTTAGATACTAGCAGAAAGATAGACCCACAGTTAGCCTATTTTTGTAATATGGACAATTTTTATAATATACAAACACCCACTTCTGTTAAAAAAAAACATTGGAATGTGAGAAAATAGGTTCGGCCTTCAATTGTTTTTCTCTTACGCTCTATCTTCCCCAACATCCCGGAGTCCCGAAGCTCCTAACTCATGGAGCCCCAAACTCCCAAAGGGTCCACAATTACACATGCCTTTGCATTAAATATTAAATTAAAAAGCGTAAAGAGGGTTTGTACTTTATTACGTGCCAATATCACAATAACTCATTTAAAATATATAATATTATATTACATATTTTTGGAGATTGCGCCCAGGTTTAAAAGGTCTGCAATATTTTATTAATATTTAAAAATGAGAGAGAGAGAGAGAGAGAGAGAGAGAGAGAGAGAGAGAGAGAGAGAGAACCATGGGTCAATCTCCTTTGATTCTCCAACACATCATTTATGCTCAAATCTTCCGGAGCTTCGGAGTCCCGAAGCTCTGAAGTGGCCCACTTATGCATGTTTCCATATTATTTAATATTTAAACAGAGCTAGCTTCATTCACATGCATTTTAATAAACCTTAATAATATAATTTATTATTTATACTCCTCTAAAATTACGCCCATGTTTTTAAATTCTCCAATATTTTATTAATATTTGACATGAGAGAGAGAGAGAGAGAGAGAGAATTCTCCGGGTCAATCTCCTTCAGCTCTCCCACACATCCTTTATACTCAATTCTCTCGGAGCCCCAGAGTCCCTAAGCTCTAAAGTGACCCCACTTGCACACATTACCACACCATTTAATATTCAAAGGAGTTGGTTTCATTCACGTGTAATCAATTTAATAAATCTTAGTATAATATAATATATTTATTATACCTCTCACAATTCTCACCCAGGTTTAAACAATCTCTAACATTACATTTAATATTCAATATTATAATGAAGGAAAATATATTCGGGTCCATCCCTTCGTCTCTTCCGCACAATTTTTCATTTTCATATAACCCAGAGTCTCGAAGTTCCGGAGGGGACCCACTTTTATTACCTTAGGATTTAAATACATTGATTTATTTTGGAGTTATAATTTAATAAATTGAAATAAAAGGGTTATTATATTCAATTATGTTAAATTGATCACAATCAAATATAACATTATATAATAATTTATATTTCTTATCTATGCAACCTCGTACATGAAAGGATAGGGTTCGAGCCTTAGACAACTTTTCCTTGGCTCATGGAATCCCATCACCCAAATATCCTGGAGCACCGGAGCTCGGAACTCCCGGAGTTCTGAAGACTACGAGAAGGTTAAAGCATTTGGTCACTGTTTAATTCCCTGGTGTGTTTGACATTAAAATGATAATAATAATTATATTCGTTTGGTCTCATGTATATTACACTCTAGGAACTTTAGCCTCCATTTTATTAATAAAATAATAATATGTATATGTATATGTATATAGACATATAGACATATATATATACATATATCTCCATGTCCCTGTTTGGTTTTATTGCCTAGAGAATTTAAATGAAATTAATTTCTCTTATAGGAAATAAGAAAAGGAGAAATATAAATTTCACGTCTTTATAAAGGGATTTAATAAAAGTTTATATTCCAAGGAAATTTCTCCATTCTGGAAATTAAAAATATAATTATAATCTCTCCCTTGTTGTGGGTAAATGAGTAAATTGCATTTCCTTATCATTGTGCTTTACTACTCTTACTAAATTTAAGAAAATGGTCATAATACAAAGATTTACCTCCACAATAAATTTGTTGTTTCTACCAGGATTTACTGCCCACCAAAATTTAAGGGGATTCTTCCCAAATTTAGGAGATTTAACCAAATTTAAACATAAATGTTTATTTATGCCCCAAATAGAATTTTGAGAACTTTTGTATTTTAATTCATCTAGACCAATTTCATGTTTATGTCCTAATTATTTTTCCTCAATAATTATTTATAAGGACTTTTAATGTTTTTCCATATTTAGGATTATTTCCTAAAGTCCACACAGATATGATATCCTCTAACTTTCTCGGCATGGAATTTGAGGACATACTAAAATGGAGCACTATTACACATAAAAATCACTCTCTCTTCTTTCAGAGGTGTTATAGATATTTTTAATTGTTCAGACATCAATTCCCAAGCATGCATTAAACTACACAACACAGTCAACCACAACATCCACTCCCAAAAATATTATTTTAGCACACAGATAGTCAAGAGATAAGAAATTAAATCAAAAGAGCTTCAGCTAAGACATTCTCTTTATTTTTCTTAAATTTCTCAAGTCACTCTTGTCAGAAATTAAACTTACATAGTTCTAAAACATAGTATAAAGTTTTCTCTGATCTAAACACTACAGAGATTTAACCAAATATACTTCTCTAGAAACCAGATAGTAGTGCAATTGCTGAAAGGGGTGTCATTTTCCACCCAAACGTAGGCACAACAACTCCTAAACGAATTTATCATTGGCCACCCCCTAACTAGATCATGATGCTCTGAGAGAGACTCTTCCTTATGTTCAGCAACGGCCAAGGATGGAGGCCACTCTCCTCCTCCCATAGGAACTTGGTAGATCGATTTTATCCCCACCAAGAAAGGGAGTCTGCAATGAGTTCTTCCTCAGTCACTCATCTTCTCTGCAACCCCTTTTATCATCTTGCACTGAAAACGTTGCCCAGCAAATTCATGTACCTAGAACAAATTCATTTTTCAGTTCTCTTCAAAACCAGAGAGATGCACATGCTCTCCCTCTTCAGAAAATGGTCACCATACCCATTCCTCTTTCATCATATCCTTCTTCCCATGAATTTCCTCTCTTTTCTTTCCTTCCTTAGCAAGATTTTGTGGGTCAGGTCAAGAAGGTTTTTAGATGGATACTCTACCCATCTCCTCATTGACTCTTGAGGAGGACTTCCCAACTACCAACCTGACTGGCAATTTATTTTTCTGGGTCAGAGGACTGTTTTGGGTCTAAATAATTTAAATATGGTAGAGTATTGGTCTGGTGGGGGTCATCTCGACCATTGTTTGTTCCCCTCGCCGTCTCTCTCATGCATCATGATCTACCTTGGAAAACCCCTTCAGCAGTTATGAAACACTTTCCATTTCATTTAGTAATAGAAATATATACATTACCTTTTATAACAAAAAGGTTCATCAATTCCAACATCCACACATATTCAGTCTGTCCATACTTTTTTAGCAGGTTATAGTTATATTTACAATATGGGGGAAATAGGGGTATTACACATTTTCATTGATCCAACAGGAAAGCGTAGTTTTTTGTCATGTAGATTGGAGTTCTAATGCACAAACAATACCATTGAATATGAGGCACTAGTTCAAGGACTTAAGAAATCCATTGACCTAAATATCAAGGGACTAGTCACCTTTGGTGATTCAGATAGCATCGTCAGACAAGTTAAGAACATTATACATTTCAATTCCCCTCATTGAAGGAATTATCAACAGGAGGTTCACATAGTGATGGAAAATTTGCAGGCATTTAACATCACATCCATTCCTCAATCTAAAAATATATTGGTTGATTCTCTAGCCACAACAGCCTCGATATTATCTTCCTTGGAAGACTATGAGGCCTCTAGGCTCGCTATAGATTTAAAAATTCTATCCCAGAAAACATCACTAACTCGAGGGTATTTGAAGTGGATGAACAAATAATATCCTTTTTTACTAATGAAGAAAATTTTTAGCAATTGGCCATTGATGATGAATATTTCTAGAAAATACTCATTGAGCACGAATATGGAGAGAATAAGGGAGTAAGGGGAAGTAGATCAATGAAACACAAACTTCATACTATACCAAAAGGAGTGGTCAACCTCGAAAACCTCTTCGATTTACGAGAGAAATTTAAACATCCCAAGAATGTCAAACCGAGCATTTATTTCCCTACCTATGAAGTTATTAATCTAGGAACTATTGATGACCCCAAGAACATTAACCTCAAGAAATCATTATCCATTGAGGAAAAGAAAGCGTACCTAAAGTTGTTTATAGAATACCAGTATGTTTTTTCCTGGTCTTACCAAGATTTGAAAACGTATGATACAAGAATCATCGAACACACCATCCCACTAAGACTCAAAGTCAATTTGTTCCAACAGAAACTAAGGAAGTTTCATCCGTCCCTTGAACCTTTGATGTAGAAAGACTTGGAAAAAAAATTGGACACCAAGAGCATATTTCAAGTGAGGCATTTTTCATGGGTAGCCAACCTAGTTCCTGTTAAAAAGAAATTCAGGTAAATTCGTTTGTGTGTAGACTTCAGCAACCTGAACAGGGCTTCAACAAAATATAACTATCTCGTTCCTCCTATGCAACATCTCCTACATATTGTATCTGGATCTGAAATTTTTTCACTTCTAAACATATTCTCAAGATATACCCAGGTTTTGGTGTCAAAGGAAGATTGATTGAAGACAACTTTTCACACTAAGTGGGGTAATTTTTCCTATAAACACATGCCATTTGGATTGATTAATGTAGGAGAAAAATTCTAGAGATCTATGGATGTGGCCTTCAGAGGGCTTATAAAAAAATGTGTAGTGGTCTACCTAGACAATGTCACAGTTTACTCCAAGAATAGAACATAACACGTTGCTTATCTCACCCAAATTTTTTAAAGATGCAAGAAGTACGAAATATCTTTGAACCAAAAAATGACTATATTGGGGGTGGGGGAAGGGAAGTTGTTAGGCCACATTATTTATAAATATGGCATCAATATTGACCCTGAATGAGTAAGGGCCATCTTGTATCTCCCACTGCCTCATAACAAGAAGGCCATGCAATCTTTCTTTGGGAAAACTAATTATGTACGGAAATTCACACCTGATTTCGTAGAGATAGTCAAACCATTACAAAGGATGGTTTGCAAAGATGTAGAACTTAAATGGAGTGAGGAAGGGAGAAAATCATCTAATGAAATCAAAATTTCCATTTCCCAAGCCCCTATTTTACGGAGTCCAGACTTCAGCAAGGATTTCTTCCTTTACACTTTTGCCTCTAATCAGTCCATAGTTGCATTCCTCACTCAAAAGGATGGAAAGAATGACAAGGACCATATCTCATTTATGAGCACAAACCTCCAATGACCCCAGCTTAATTACCCTAACATTAAAAAACAAGCTTATGTGGTCTATAAGGTAGTAAAACACACCAGATCCTATATCCTCAAGGACCATACTAAGGTTATAGTTCCCCATCCAGTGGTGAGGTCGCTTTTGACACAATAGGAAATGGGATAAATTAGAGGTAATTATATGGAGGTGATCCAACAATTTGATCTATACATTAAACTAGTAAAGATATCCAGGGGACAAGGGTTATGTAAGTTGGTTGCAGAATCCCAAGGCCTGGGGGAACCAGAGAATTCAGATTGGGATAATGAGTTTTACCTATGGTGTAGTGAAGTAATGTATATCCCACCCGATCAGGATTCCTGACATACTAACTTATCTTATTTCTTCCATCACGACATCTGCCCCAAACACTTAATTCCTAGGGAAAGAAGAGGACTCGGGATGAAATCTTCGCAATATTGTCTCATTAATTCTATACTTTTTCGAAGGAATTATGACGATGTGTTGCTAAGATGCCTTGAAAATGCTGATGTTGAGAGAGTGTTAGAGGAACTTCATGATGGTCCGGCGGGGAGACATTTTGCAGGAGAAACCACAACCCACAAAATTTTAAGGGATATTATTGGCCAGCTCTATTCATGGATTCACATGCATATGTTAGGAAATGAAAACTTTGTCAACTTAGTGTTGGAAAAGAGAAAATGGAATCCATCACATTGCAACCAGTGACAATTTCCATACCTCTTGAGCAATGGGGGGTATACATAATAGGAGAGATAAATACGAATTCGTCAAAACAACAAGAATACATACTTAAAGCAACTCACTAATTTACGAGGTGGTCGTAATATATTCCCCTCAATCATGTCAATGAAAAATTAGTGATACATTTTCTGGAGCAACACATCATGAAACGGTTTCAGGTACCTTTTTTTTTGGCATTTGACAATGTTGTATATTTATCTTCTACTCTCTTAACTTAACTTTCTTTAGATAAAGGGGTTATTCTACAATATTCTTCCAACTATTATACACAAGGGAATGGAGTCATCAAGTATACTAATAAAAATCTGGTAAGAATCCTCAAGAAGACAGTAGTTGAAAATCACTAGAACTGGCACAATGCACTTCATAATGCTCTATGGTTTTTTACAAGGTAACCCCTAAGGAAGCTCTCGGGAATTCGCCCTACTTTCTGGTGTATGGGAAAGAAGCCATCCTACCAAATAATTGATACCTCCCATCTTTTCAACTTTCTTAGTCCTCAAGAGGACAACCCTTATCCAGCATGAAGCAGAGGATTGATACCCTCCTTATGGTTGAAGAAGAATGAGAAGAGGATAGGAGGAAGTTTGCATCCCATCAGTAGATAGTCAAAAAATGGTTTGATAAACATAAGGATGGAGATAAAAATTTCAAAGTGGGGGACTTAGTTCTCAAGTGAGATAAAATCAATGAGCCAAAGGGGAAACCTTCAAAGTTCCAAAATTTGTGGCTTGGACCTTTTCAAATTTCTGAGAAAATTGGGGTAGGCACATATTATTTGCAAAACCTTAGGGGGGAGCTTGAAGCTCTTGCCATCAATGACCATGTCGTGAAACGTTTCTTTTCGTAGTTGTCCTTAAGGCAATCTCATGTATTTTAATTTTCCTTTATTGCTTTCAATCACTTTATTGCCTTTATAGTTGTTTGTTTGTTTTGAGTTTGATGGTTTCATTTTTAATTTTATTGTCTTTCCTTTTCATGATTTGATTATCTTGTTTTAATTGATTTTTTATTGTATTGTGATCACAAGGATGTTATGTGTTAAACTTATGGTGCAATATGATAAAACCAAGTCGTTATCTCTCAAGTTTAAAATTTTTTAAACCAATTAGGAGAAGGTTATCTAGTCCAAAGACTTCAACACATGAATACCGAAGGAAATGGAATAGAAGAAATTATGGCTAATACCCCAAACATAGCAGATCCAGTTCTCATTCTGTTCAGGAAAGGCAAGGAAGAAGAAGGATAAGGTTTTGATCCTCCACCAAGAAACATATATCCTCCTCACTAGTTCATTCTTGGAATGTATACAATGAAGAACAAATGAAAAATAATAAGTTGGAATGTGTAATCTGGGAGGGTATGTAGATATCTTCATCAGGGCTATGGACGCTTGTTGGCAGTGGAGCAAGGTCTGTGATATCAGGGTGACTTCTTCATGGCTATGGACACTTGCAATAAACAGAGAAACATCATAGTGAGGTTTTTAACTTGGGAAAAGTAACAACACCATGTCTCATGGGTAGCCATGAGTTCCAACTCAACTCTTGATAGGAAGGTATAAGTCATTGGTTTTATGCAAAGACGAATGGAATCGGATGAATCCCCATGAGTGGTAGACGAGGATGTCTCCTAGGTTATCTATATACATACGTATAAGTCATATGTGGGTCATTATCACAATATGATAGCCAACTACCAAATCATCTATCAAGTATCATTGAAGAGAAACATAGATTTTGGTTTCTTCCAGTGAATCGCCATTTGTTGAACACTCAACACACCCTTAAAATTTTCAATTTTTGGGTACCACTTTTTATTTTATTTCTTTGCATTGTCTCCTTTTGATTTTATGTAAGTTGCATATTTACCATTTTTTCCTGGTCCATTCGTTGTTCTTACGGTTTGACTTTCCTTTAGAAAACCAAGAAAATCCCAAAAAAAAAAATATCATACTTTGCACAAGAGAAGAGAAAACATAAGATACTTAATGATTTTCCTAGAAATGTCTTCGACATCACTACTAGAAGAAAATTTATATGACACCCAAAGGTCACTGCTCTAATATGTCAACGCTGATAAATATTGGGCATCGGTTGGACCAATACAAGTATTGAACCACCTGTCACATCCTCAAGTACGTCGACGTCGATTAAAATCGAGCATCGGTCATTTCAAATAGAAATTGCACAAATGTGCAGCTCACTCAGAAAAGGGTCGACACCGAGCGTGTCGGGCATCAGCAATATCAACAAACAAACACTTTTTGTCAAATCCAATAACTAGTCGTCGACGTTGATTAACATTGGTCATTAACACTCGATGTTGTTCACGGGAAAAAGGTGCAAACAATGAGGTCAACATCGAACATCGATAGACTTCAGCATCGACTAATCAGAAATGGACAAAACTTATCCTTCAACACACACCACTCTCCTTGTCGATGCCCAATCAACAATTATTTATGTGAAATCTAGGCTGTCAATTGGGTCTCTTTGAAGACTTTCAAACTCATCAGAATTGTCCATCTATAGATTTCCCATTTCACGCATTTCGATAATTTCAACTGGTTAATAGATGATGCATCTGTATCCCGATTAAATTTCATGCACTAGAACGTTGTACTTTCATATCCACCGGGATAAACGATTTGAACATGTGTAAGTCTCTGAAATCCTTGAATGAGTAGAATGTCTGACTCCCAATCTTAAATGTTGTCGTGTGCCAATCGATGACCATTTGAAATCCTCGATAGACCATTCCAATGTCCCTTCACGTCGTTGATTCACTCATCACATTTATTTCTAAGGCTGGCACACATGATGTAAGAAATAAATAAAGATCTACAGTAGATTCTTTGTACTAAAGGGTGATGAGTTCGACTGTGAGGGGCTAACTGAAATTTATTTGAATGTATTTGTGAACAATTTCATAATTCACACAGAACTACTTAATTGTTTCATGATAACTCATGTTTGATCCAGTTTCTCTTAAAGATTAAGTTGTGTTGTATTTATCGCAAAGCTCGAGACTAGTGAGTACTCGACCTAGGAAAATCTTCACACATAGGTATTTGTGACAATTTTCTCTACAACTCTATTGATAGAATGGATATTGAGTTTATTTGTTGTATTGCAGGAAATATTCCACCTAAACGACCTGTAACTCATCAATCACCGAAGACCCTGAAGGGAGGAAATGCGCGAGTCGGAGAGGCATCCATCTCGGCTGCTAAGAAGCTGGAGTTTTCCCCCAAATGCAGAGACGGTGGTCAAAATGTCATAAAATAAGCCAACAAGCCCACCTCTACTTTTCAAATATACAGAAAATAGCATGACGTCTAAGGTAACCCTACCCTCCTAGCTTGATTTATAAAACAAAATTCATTATGAATATTATCTAGAGTTCACGCCTCATAGGAACCCGAAGGTGAGGGAGTTGGATGACCAAATGTTCAAGAACATTAGGCATTCTTCATTATATATGGTGGCGGCTAGGACCCCTATTTTACCATGTGTGGAAACTCTAGAATGGATCATCCATCATGTCGATGTAGAGAAATTTTTACTAAATAACAAATATGAAGAGTGTATCGACCACTTCTTTCCAACAAAAGTAGGTGCATACTACAAACTTAAGGACATTGAAGTCGAGTTGAACAAGGATTTTATTGTGGCATTCTATGAATGCCATAACACCAGTCTATTGTTGGCATCCGGGTGGAGGGAAGATAAGAAATTTCTAAATCAAGCCTCAGGGTGGTACAACATAGTGAACCTCAAGGAGCCTTACATTTTCCTGATGGCCCTGATATATCGTCTATACGGGTAAAAGATTTCTCCAATTTCGTTGAGGATTTGATTCCTTTAGATTATACAATAGCTATATATGGACGAATCTTCAATTGGGGAGCTATTGTTTCTAAGCGATTGAGCACCGGGATAGAGGAAGCTCAAAACCCAAAAACCAAAGAAACCCTTGCATTATACATGGCATCTTATCATCTAGATGTGATATGCGCTAATAATGTATTTCCAGATTTGAGTCTAACTTGGCATATCTCTGAATTACCGGTACATGTTTATTTCAGCATCCTATGGAAGAACAGGTACAAAAGATAAATCTCTATCATATGTGATGGATTTATAGATCGGTTGTACTCATTAATCTTTATAAAATACTTCCCAAGGATCTTATAAGAAGCAAGGAAAGTGAACACCAAGATTTGGAATTTGTATCTAGAGGAAAGAAGCACATATATCAAAATTTTCAGAGCTACTAGAGCACCACACCTTCTTCCAATCCATGTGCCTGATAAACTAGTGTTGGGGGGGATTTGCTACTAGACCATATTGCAAGGGTTCAATGCTTCTTTGGTAAAAGACAAGAAAAGGGTATTTATCCCCTATGGGTTTTATGAAGGTTACCAATTCGTGAAGGTAAATACACAGGTCGGACAAGAAGTTACGAGTCAAATGGAGTACAGATTTTTTACCGGGAGATACAAGAAACACAAACCTAGGAAATTGTTGCATGAGCAAGTTAATCAGGTGATATCCCATTGGCCATATGTGCACAATGATTTTGAGGATGAAATATTCACGAAGAATGCCTTGAACTGGGATGAATTATCACGAAGAAAATAAAATTTGTACCTAATCAAGTTCATGGTCTTGCATGGGTATGAACAATTACACTTTTTAGAGAAAACACTTGAAGCAATGGCACAAGCACAGTAGTAAGGTTCAAAGTAGACAGAAGACAAGATGGAGGCACAAAGACTCTTAGAAGAAGCATAAAGAATGATTCAACTACAAAGGGAGACTGTCATAGCGCCAGAAATATCATCTATGGTAATAACCCCAGTCACGCTCAGAGAAGAAGGGGAGATCAAAAACCCTGGAAATACCTCAATTGGGGAATACAATGAACAATAGAGTTCAAAGAAAACACCTACAAGAGAACTATAATCCGATCCAGCAACATCAGTTTCAACAAACCCATCCGGCCTAAGGGGAGTGGCTCATGTTATTGTTGATTTGATGATGGTATATGATAGAGAGGTAGAGGAGGTGTATCCTACAGTTCCAATTTTGAATGAGGAAATAAAATATATGTCAGACACAAAATTATCCCAAGGACAACAACCTTTGGGCACATAAGCAGGTCTGAATACAACTAAAATCCATATCACCTCTTCAAATCAAGCCTCGCAATCACTGGATAGAGGGGAAGGTTGTAACAAAGGTCAGGATGAGCCAAGAGATAGAGAGAAAACAAAAAATCTAAGGAATAAAGATAAGGATGGTAACAGGTATGACATCACAAAGAATAAAACCAAAGGAAAAGGGGAAGAATAAGGGAACCCCGATGTTGAGAATTCATCGAGAGGCGATACTAGCAAAGGTGTGTTGATGAAGAGTTGGAGAGTAAAAAAGGATCCAAAAATATCCAGGTAGGACTATCAGCACATTCTATACTCCTAGGGTCAACGACTTCGTCAGAAACCACAGTAAAAGGGGTCACCAAAAATACCTCCAACTTTGAGCACATTGTATATTCTCCCATTAAGCTAGGAGTCAACAAAGGTAAGGAGGTAGTGCTTGAACATTTTCATACACCAAGTAGCTTAGGAAATTCCCTCTCATGGGGTAACCAATTGATTCCAAATCCTGTAGACGAGGTGGTCGATGTACAAGATATAGATTATGACAAAAAGAGGTAGGTGGTGGTAAGAAGAACAAGAAATAAGAGACTCACTCTGGATAGCGCAGTGTTAATTACCATGGAAGAGACCTTGTTGGATGCTAAGCAGTCTAAGGTGAGTGAACTATTGGGAGAAGGCATGGATATATCCAATGCCACCATGGAGAAATCAAGAGAGGATGAGAATGAAGTTGACTCTATGAGAGTTGAGTTAGTGCATCTCAGGAATCAAGTGGAATATTACCAGGACACCACACAGGTAGTTATATTCATGAGAGCTGAGTTGGGCAAGATCTATAGTCAATTTAAGTCTGAAAGAGAAATTTTTATGACCTGGATCATTGGCTACCAAGAGGAAACCTTGATGGGCCTCATAGCTTACAAATACATGATGAAATGGTTTGAAAAATGTCAACACGTGTTAGAAAAAATTGAGTACATCAGAGAAATATAGAAAGGCCAGGGAGCAGAGGAACATTGCATCAGGATGCTCACAAACAAGAGCCCGGTTAGGTTCAAAACAACAACAGAGTATTGGGTACAATTGGTGAGTGAGCCACATCAGATGATGCAAGAAATGTGGGAAGAATGTCTCAGGAATTGGAGCAACATGAATCAGAAGATGAGAAACCTTTGATTCCCAGAATTTGGCACACCCAATGACTTTGTCAACCTACACACAATAGTCCAGAAATTTGAGGAGCTTAATGTTGAATTTGAAGTGGAATTTTGAGAGATATGAATACTTGAAAAGGGAAAAGTTAATAGGTTCACCGACGGACCAATCAAGGTAGTGTGGGTCCTACGACATCTAGGCTCCGAGGTGGACAAATTCAGAGATCGGGTGATGGAAATGAAAGATAAGCTCATCATGCCAATGGAGGAACATCGATTCCCATATTTGCATACATGCAAGGATTTGTTCTCTCGGTGGTCTAAGTATGACATAGTGAACCCTTTGAGATGATTGAAGCTTATTGATAGCTTCCATGTGGACACAATCCACTTTATCTTTTGTTTTCTTTTGTTAAGTGAACATTGTTGTTTATTTTTTGCATGATATTTCCGTATAAATAAACAGGTCAACCTCGTTTTGAAAGGTCGACGGTTTTTTGTAATAGTTGACAGTTATATGAAAAAACATTTTGGAGTTTAATATTTAATCTCAAACTATTTTGGAGTTTAATATTTAATCTCAAACTATTTTGGAGTTTAATATTGAAGCTCATCTCGAGTTGAAGACAATTTTTTTCCAAATCTTGTGGATTAGCGTTGTATGTGGATTGTTCTCGATATAATTGTCTACTATGAGCTATTTAGTAAGATCATAATTGTGTTTAATCTATTTTGAATGCTTATGATTTTTTGAATGAATATTGGTATAAATTTTGATGGTGTTTTAAAACAAGTTGTGTTATATTGTAATCAGAATTATTTCCAATTACTTGTTATTGGCGCATACGATTCCCTTTCTTAGGTGATATTTGTTGTTTGATCAATAGGAAAATATTATTATTTAATATTGATTGGAAATAAATTTCATTTGAATGTTGTTGGTAAAGGTTATCCTACGCTCAACCTTCTTCTAAACTTAGTTATTGAACACTTCATAAATAAACTAATAACGAAAAGAGTCTAAAAGATCCATCCTTAGACTGAAAGTAAATCCCATCAAAACTTTCCAGATCATTCGTCCAGAGAATCACGCTACCTTAAACAAGGAAGAGTCTAATTGGGTCGCGTCTTTGGGTGTGATTCCTACGGTTGAGTTAAAGGGAATTTTGACCCCTCAACCATGTGGCACCTTCCTAGCCTGGCATCGTAGCCTTTGGAGGCCTAATTTCACATGTGCCACCTTGGAGAGGATATTTATGGGCTTACATGCCATCATTTTTCTATTTTTTGGCCATTTTGTAGCCTATGTGGGAAAAAAGAGAAAAATGATTTGCTAATTAAGTATTGTAACTTTGATTTTAGCCTAAAAATTATGGATTTACTTATAACATGGAAAAACTATGGCTTGGGTTTTCCTCTATAAATAGAGGTAAGTCATTTTTCACTTGGATATAACTCATCACTTGACAATATTACTCTTTGGACTGTAATTTCGGCCCTCTTGGAGAATTTTGGCCTTGCTTTTCTTGTGAAAATGGATGCAATACTTGTTTATTATAGCATTAAAGGCTAGCAAATTATCTTGGATGGTTTTCTTTGGAAAATAGTTGGATGATTCTTGGTAGTAAGGGTTTTCTTGCATGTTATCTCTTGGATTTGGTGAGTAATTTCTGCAATTTATTGTCATCTTTCTTGTTTAAGTTAAAGAAAAGTATCTTAAAACTCTAGGAGGAGTAAAAAGGCTTACACCCACCAACAAAATTTGTTCTTCCATGCTATTGAAAGACTATAATGTTTGCAACAAGGAGTAAGAGGGTTTACACCCTTTTTTCAAGGTTTGTCTAGGGTTTATTTATCTATGGA
>ML779954.1:0-10654 GCA_009831015.1 Picea engelmannii
AAATAATTATTTCTATGATAGCTTGAACGAAAGTATGTTGAATTAGTAATTGATAAATGAAACAAAGAAACCTGGATTTGACTATTTTTCTCGAGAAAGGCTGCCGACATCTAGGGAGCAAGAGACCCTAGAGTTCTAAAGCCAACCCAGAATGTGAAGGTGCCAAAACATCCAAAACCTTAGACCACCTCTTCACTGCAACTCTTGGATTCGACCCACTGTAGCAAAGATAACCATCTCGCATTGAAATGTAGACCTTAATGATTGTCTTCCATCCCTTGATTTCTCCCACATTTCAAAGACCTGTCACACATATTACAATTAATTTCAAATCGAGCCAGCCATGTATTCCTGCGTGCTAACAACAAAGGACTTTTGCCAACTCGTTCAATTTGTGTCAAGCCACTCCTAGCATTAAATGATACGAGAGGGTGTGATCACTTTGATTAAGGAAAATGATTAGGAGATATAATCCCATTTTTAATCAAAGTTCCTTCATTTAGGTGAGAGGCCATTTTAGCCCATCGATATGCAAAGTTATTTAGCTCCATTTTGATGTGGAAGAAGAATACTTTTCCAAATCTAGAGACCAAGAATCGAATATTTATGAGAATAATATTCAACACATTATTTACCAAGTATTTGTTACAAACCATGGCTTTTATAATCAACATCAAATCCCCCAAGACCACTATCTGATTGATTCTGAATTCTCTTGCAATTCTCAAGCCCATCCATGATGAGTAGGCCTCAATAAGGTTATTGAAGATATTACCTAGCCCCTAAGGGTAATAAAACATCACATTTTCCCCGAGATCAAAAATATTCCACTCGAAATTTGAGGACCCAGTCTCATATGCTCAACAAGCAACGAGACAGATTTAGAAGCTACCTGTCTAGAAGGATTCTTCTCATTTTGGAAGATCTAGTTGTTCTGGGCAAGCCAAATTTTCCACATTACATATTTTGGTATAGGTTCCAAAATCCTCCTAAATATTGGTTTTTGCTTAAAAGAGCCTCGTTATTTGTTGCTCTAATACGACATAAATTCATTGTATACTTGAGGCCATTCAACTCTCTGATATAATCATGTTAGCACACATTTCCAGGTTTCTTTTGCAAACTCACAATCCAAAAACAAATGTTGCAAAGACTCCTCGACTTAAAGGCATAGGGCGCATTGAGAAGGTCCTGCAATTTCCCTTTTCTTTAAATTCTCTGATGTAAGCACTTTTACATGAGCTAGAGTCCAACAAAAAACATTTATTTTGGGTATCCCATCTCCATTCCAGATTTTGGATCATTGTGTAGGAAAGGAAGACACAAGAAGAGTTAAGTGCCTATATTTGACTGTATAAGAAGAGTCCCCCCATCCTCTTTTGTTGTTTTCAAAATTGTTCACAAGAGCACATCTAGCAGGAGCTTGATGAAAAGAGAGAGAAAGGGGAGTTAAATGGTATGGAGGATAATCAATGTTCTTGATCCAAAATTGGATCCTAGAGCCAAGATGGGGTTCAGGAAGGCCTAAAGGTCAAAGTGCTCAAAATCTCTTCAAAATGGACTTGTACGGAGGCCTCGATGTTACGAACCCAACTCAAATTGAACGGGTTCAAACATACATCGTATGACCAAGATATCGCGATATGTTCATTTTTCCAAACAGGCAAAAAAAATGTTGATTGTACAGTCCGTATAGTGTTGACGTGGAAACTGACTGTACAGGTCGTACGACCATACAGTGAAGTGGCAGTGTGTTGGTGAGCTGACGTGGACAGGTGTTGACGAGGGCAGGTGGACGAGCCAGAGCGTGACACGTGGCACCACTGTAAGGGTGACATGTGGCATGACCTGATGTGGTAGGGCCGTACAACTGTACGACACATGGCAGGTACAGTGGCATGTGACTGGGAAGACACCTGGGTATACATGTGGATTAATCGGTGTTGGACACATGGCGTACAGGTGGGTGAATGAAATGGTGCCACGTGTCCCAGTCATGGGATGCCACGTGGCACCCATCCATTGGATAACAACTTTGGTTAAAAGTTTATGGGTCCCTGGGGGTCGAACCCGTGACCTCCATGGGTGCCAAAGATTACACGTAGACTGGGATACCAACCCACCTACACGGTGGGTCTTAACAACTTATGGCGCCACATGTATTTAAAGTGTTATATGTTGCATTTATGGGTGGAGTAAGGGCTGAGGCCTAGCCCCAACCCTTGGCGCAAACAACCATACGACCGACATATACGACCACTCCCTGCATTGTATTTGACGCACGCAGATATATGGTAGCTCCCGACTATTATATCCTCGATGCAAACACATACAACCACTGCCTCGTGACCTTACGATATGCCCGTTGTATGATGTGTTGGCGCGAAGGTTAAGGGTTATCCTCGGTCGGTTAGGCTAGCCCGCTAACCAGGGGCGTAACCGTAGGCTACACCGTCGAGGTGCTAGGAACCATGCTAATCAACCATTTTATGGCGCGTGGAAGGTATAGCCCGCGGCCATATGGCTTGCACTTGTAACCAGGAGTAGATGGTAAGGGGGCCAACGCACCAAGCCTTAGCGCTTGGGAACATGGCAGCGCCCCATATACCCAGGAGCGCGGAGAAAGGGGGTTGCACCCTGATTAATTGCAAAAGTGGGTTTTAAAACTATGCTATATGATTTTTATGGATTTCTTCAACAATTTTTGGAGATTTAGTCCATTTTTGGAGGATCTTGGGCCTTTTTTGAGGCCAGATCTTGGGGAGAAGTTGGGAGGTGGTTACCAACTTCAGGCCTATATAAACCAACGGATCTTGAAGCCATCAAGGAGGTTCAGAGCAGATAAATTTTGCAATTTTTTTGATCCAAAGCCATTGTTATGCAGGGAAGCTATTGAGGAGCGCACCTTTGCGGACCATTTTTGGGAGCTTTGTACATCCATTTTCGGTGTCGTTAGTTTTGATGGATTCTTGAGATCTGGTAGAACAAAACCAACTCATTTTTGTAATCCATTGGCACTTTCATGATGTACTTGAAAATATTTTAAGATAAATAAGAAAACCCACCAAGACAAAGGCCCAGAGACATAGGCGGGATTGCCGAACTCCGTTATCACTTTGGTGTTTTATGGTTTGTTGTTCTTCATGCTTATGTTTAGATCTGTATATTATCTCATGGATGTTATGTTTCCTCTTTAATTAATTTCCAAAATGGTAAAATAATTCAACCATTGTCGTTTAAAAGATCTTTTCGGATCAAGTGGTATCAGAGCTAGTTGACAGTTGGTTTTTGAGTTTGCATGTTTACCAGGGAAAAGCTCATCTCAATTGAGAAAATGGAGTCTAAAGAGGGACTTTCTCAAGATGAGAAGGATATGCGAAAAACTCTCTTTTCCATGTCAGAGATGGTGAAAGTGTTGTATGAAGATTACTTGGAATGAAAGATATCGGTTCAAGTGAAATCCTCAAAGATCGACAAAAACGAAGAAGAATTGAAGGAATTGCCTTCTACACTGAATTCAGAAAACATCTCCGAGGTATACAGTGTAAGTCATTCATCAAGATGGTTCTTTTGGTGCATTTGAAAAACATACAAGAGGTATAGGTTTGAAATTGCTAACCAAGATGGGTTATGAAGGAAAGGGCCTTGGAAATAAGGGCCAAGGTATTGTTAATCCCATAGAGGTTGTGGAAAGACCTCATTATTTAGGATTGGGATATGGTGAAGAGGAGATTGGAGCATTCTCCAAGATGGACTCCAAAACATTGGAAGCAAGTGATGCTTCAACTGACCAGCCTAGGTATTTGCGGGAACATTTCATGAAAGGTGATGGTGTATCACTCCCTGATGGTGATAGTGAATGCAAATCATCTCAAAAGAAAAGTGAAGATAAGAAAGGCAGGTATAATGGTCATGTTTTTTCCAATTTTCTTTTTGATTATAAAAAACATAATCATGTAATCGAAAACTTGTGGAATATGTATCCTTTTACTTTTTGTCATTCACTAAAACATTGTGTGGCCAAGTGTTAGAAGAGACAATCTTTGTACAAGAAGTTTATGTCGATCAGGAAGGAGACACGACATAAAGACTCAACTCCACAACGGAAGAAAGAGAAGGGCAAACAAGTCTGGATGCCAAAAAACCACTGCACTTATTGCAACAAGGGTGGACATCAAAAGGCTAATTGTTGGAAGATTAATCTGGAGCTTCGTCCAAAGAAGGACAAAAGGATTGCGCATGTACTCACGAAGGAAGAGGCATTACTAGCGAAGCAAGAAGAACACCATGAAGGAAAGAAACCAACCACTTTGTTTTTCCAGAAGTGGATGTCACATCTTCATTGTATTTTGCTTCACACATGTTTAAATGATGACCTGTTATAACATCATTTTGAACAACATAGTGTTTTGTTTTTGTCCTTATGAGTATGTAATCAATAAGGTTCATTTTGTAACCTTTTGGAGGATCAAAAGGTCTTTAGAGGGGAGGTGTGATCCATAATTGGATCCCGAAGCCAAGATGGGGTTTAGGAAGGCCTAAAAATAAAAATGCTCAGAATATCTTCAAAACAAACTTGTGCATAGGTCTGGACGTTACGAACCCAACACAACTTGAACGGGTTAAAACGGATGTCGTATGACGAAGATATCACGATCTGTTCATTTTGCCAAACATGCAAAAAAAATGCCAATTGTACAGTCCGTACAGTTCTAACGTGGCAACTGACTATACATGTCATATAGTGATGTGGCAGTGTGTTGGCGAGCTGACGTGGGCAGGTGGACAAACTAGAGCGTGACACATGGCACCACTGTAAGGGTGACACGTGGCATGACCTGACGTGGTAGGGCCATACAACCGTACAACACGTGACAGACGTGGCATGTACAATGGCATGTGACTGGGCAAACATGTGGATGAATCGACGTTGGACATGTGGTGTACAGGTGGGCGAATGAAATGATGCCACGTGGCACCCATCCATTGGATAGAAACTTTGGTTAAAATTTTATGGGTCTGCGGGGGTCGAACCCGTGACCTCCATGGGCACCAAATCTTTCACGTAGGTCGGAATACCAGCCCACCTACACGGTGGGTCTTAAAAACTTATGGCCCCACATGTATTTAAAGTGTTATATGTTTCATTTTCGAGCGGAGTAAGGGCTGGGACCTAGCCCCATCCCTTGACGCAAACAACCATACAACCGACATATATGACCACTCCCTCCATTGTGTTTGGCGCGCGTAGATATATGGTAGTTCCTGACTGTTATAGCCCCGATGCAAACACATACAACCACTACCTCGTGACCTTACCATATGCTCGTTGTACACTGTGTTGGTGCAGAGGTTAAAGGTTAGCCCCAGTCGGTCGGGCTAGCCCGCCGACCAAGGGCGTAACCGTAGGCTACACCATCGGGGCACTAGGAACCATGGATAATCAACCATTTTGTGGCATGTGGAAGGTATAGCCCGCGGCCATATGGCTTGCACTTGTAACCAGGAGCGGATGTTAAGGGGACCAGTGTGCCAAGCCTTAGCACTTGGGCACATGGAAGCGCTCCATATGCCCAGGAGCGCAGAGAAAGGGGGATGCACCCTGATTAATTGCAAAAGTGAGTTTTAAAACTATGTTATATGATTTTTATGGATTTCTTCAACAATTTTCGAAGATTTAGTCCATTTTTGGAGGAGCTTAGGCCTTTTTTGAGGCCAGATCTTGTGGAGAAGTTGGGAGGTGGTTACCAACTTTAGGTCTATATAAACCATAGGCTCTTGACGCCATGAAGGATGTTCAAAGTAGAGAAATGTTGCATAATTGTTGAGCCAAATCCATTGTTATGCAGGGAAGCTATTGAGGATTGCACCTCTGCGAGCCATTTCTTGGAGCTTCGTACATCCATTTTTGGTGCTGTCAGTTTTGATGGGTTCTTGAGATCTGGTAGAACACAACCAAATCATTTTTGTAATCCATTGGCACTTTCATGATGTACTTGAAAATCTTTGAAGAGAAATAAAAAAACCCACTGAGACAAAGGCCCGGAGACGTAGGCGAGATTGCCAACTCCGTTATCACTTTGATGTTTTATGGTTTGTTGTTCTTCATGCTTATGTTCAGATCTGTATATTATCTTATGGCTGCTATGTTTCCTATTTCATTCTTTCTCTTTCATTAATTTCCGAAATGGTAAAATAACGCATGCAAAATAACTCAACCATTGTCGTTTAAAAGATCTTTTCGGATCAGTTCCATCCCAACGAGAGCCCATAGTGTACTTCCCACTTGGATATATTTTGAAGAGTGGAAAGTTCGCGCTCATTCATCCACACCCATAAGTACGATAACTCTTGGCATGATGCTAAATTTTCCTTAGCTAGAATGTTGTTCCCTTAGTCATCAATTACGTTCCTCTTCCTCGGTATCCATATAATTTTTTCTTTAGTTAAGGGGATAACGACTTGGATTATTATGAAAATAACTGATCCCTTGGCTTTGTGAGATGGTTGTATAATGCAACGCTACCTCAGTCCCCTAAGTAATTTTTCCAAATGATCTGCTTCCACCATGTTGGTTGGCTCGATACCAATATCCACATTAACTTGACACCCATAGCCACATTCAATGTGGTTGGGTCTCTTATTCCCAAGCCACCTCTATTTGTAGGGTGCTTCACAACTGGAAAATTGATGAGGTGAAACTTCCTTTCATTGCCTTTGCCCCCTTTCCAAAGAAATTTATGAATATCCCTTGCTATCTAGTTCATGATGAGCCGAGGATCCAACAATGATGAGCAGAGGTAAAGAGGAAGGGATGATAAAATAGCTTTGATGAGCACAATCTTCCCTACTGGATTTAGCCACTCAGAACCCCACTACACGAATTTGCATTTTATCTTCTCAACGATGCAATTCCATTCTTTCGATAAGGAATTCTTGAGGGTCATTGGAATTCCTAAATACTTGAAGGAAGAAAAATCGTCTACAATACTTAACTGAAAAATATGCGAGATAATTTTCTTTACCTATGGTTTTACATTCTAGCAGTATATTTGGCATTTCCTATCATCCACTACACTTCCAGATGCATGTAAGAAGATGTCCAAAATCTAAGTGAATCTAGTGGCTATGGTTATTGAAGCTCCACATACCAATAAAGTGTCAATTTCAAACTAAGAACGATTGAAACTTTTGGTACCTCGAACAACCTATATACCAAGAAAATTCCCCATGGTCCTTTCACTTTCCAACTTACAACTCAAAGTGTTGGCCAATATAATAAAAAGCAACAAAGATAAGGGGAATCCTTGCTATAATCCTCTGCTCCAACAAAATAATATGTGGGGATACCATTGACAAGGGGCGCAATCCAAGGTAGGCTAATAGAAGGTGAGATCCATTGTATGAAGGCAAAGCTAAAACCTAACATGTCTATTACCTTGAATAAAAAAGAGTGCCTTACTCTATCAAAGGCATTTTCCATGTACAACTTGACTACCATGCCTCTCTCCTTGGCTAGAACACTTGCATGTACGTATTCCTACACTAGATTTTTTTTATCAATGATTTGTATGTCCTGCAAAACCCCCCCCGATTTTCAAAAATGATTTTAGATTAAATTTTTTTGGGACATCGGATAAAGAAATAGGCCTAAATCACAAAAAAGAGGATGGGTTGGTCTCTTTTGGGATTAAATTTAAGAATGAATTATTGGTATTCCCCCCATTTTAAAGGATCTATGAGCATACTGAAGCATCTGCTTCAAGTCATATTTAATGAGAGGCCACATAATCTATAGACGAAAATAGTGAAACCATCGGGTCTTAGAGCCTTATCCGGATCAAGACTCCATATTGTAGCATGGATCTCTGCTTATATGATTAGGCATGTTAATTCTCGATTGTCCTCTTCATTGATGACTCTCGGTATATGCTCCAACATTGCATCCACATTACCTTTTTATACCTCATTCTACCGAGAATATGAGGCAACAAAATGCTCTCTGGCCACTTTATTGATTTCTTAAAAATTCGAAAGCTTGCTACCATCCTCTAAAGGATTTCTTTTACATTGTTTCTGTTCAACCTTGCCTTGGCCTCTTTATGAAAAAACTTGGTGTTCATGTCCCCAACCTTTAACCAAAGACTTCGATATTTGAGGCAACAATATTCTTCTTCTTGTTTCAAAACCTGTTGAAATTGCATTTGCAGCTACATTTCCTCCTCATGAACTTGGAAAATAATTTCTTTATCTTCCATTTGAATTTGCATTTCCTTTAGCTTAGTCCGAATTTTGACTTTTTGGGCTGTAGAGGATGTATATGCTTCTTTGGAACATTCCTTCATAGTTTTCTTAATCAGTGTGATCTTCTGCTCCCATATGTATATCGGGGTGCTAGGGATCCAAGTGTTCCAAGTTATGTTTACCCCTTCGATCCCCTCTTGTGAATTGAACCATAAGGGGTTGAACCAAAAAGGAAGAGGATCATAATTTGAGATCAATTGGAGGTGAAGGGAGATTAACTTATGGTCTAAAAATGCAGAAGATATAATTTTGGAGAGGAGAGTGTAGCGCTATAGTAGCAGATTGTTGTAGACAAAAAAATGATCGAAACTAGTGTTGGATTACTAAGAGGGGGGGTTAATCAGTAATAGAGAAATTTAATCCTTTTTAACCACAAAATGCAAGTGTTATGTCAATGTAGCATTATAATCCAATAGTTGTAGAGAAATAAACAATGAAAAAATGAATAATCATACACATACACAGTACACTAGTGTTTTTACGTGGAAACCCAAAGTGAGAGAAAACCATGGAATGCTTTTTCTTATATGTCTTTAAGAATTACTTTCATTGGAAGCACCAACTTCCTTTGTTTTCCCGCTGCAACTGGAAGGAGGCTCCAACCCCCTAATTTCTCAAGATACAACCTGAGGGAAGCTCCAAATCCCCAATTCTATGGCTACAACTAGAAGGAGGCTACAACATCCTATGTTCGCCGGCTACAACCACCTGTCCTTGCCCCATCCAACCACCCTGAAATATAAGTAGAATGATGGAACCACTGCCACACTATCACTGTGAGATATACTGTTGTAAACCTGTACCAACCAACCTGCACCAAACAACCTGTACCAACAACATGTGCCAACATGTACCATACATCAACCTGTACCATAAACAAATGCATCAACCATGCACCAAACCTGTACAAATAACCTGTCATAATAACCTGTCCAAACAACCTATCACAACAACCTATCTCATCAATCTTATCAACCAAAACATATATACTCACCAAGACAAATCTCAACCATATGCACAATATCACCAAGATGTGCATCAACCAAGCATAACACAACAACTCATAATCATCACCAAGATCAATACGTGCTTCTAATAATATACCAAGACAAGTATGCTACATCATCCATAAACCATGTGTCAATAATACTATTAACAAGTGTCTTCAACCATATACCAAGTATGTACCAATCATGCATCAACTACTCATCAACTATGACTCATCAAGATGTACCAACATCATCAACTATACACCTCATGTGTGTGCCAAGTCATCAACTACTTGTCTCAACCATGTACCCAACATGTACCTCAACCAAAAGCCCTTATCAATTTCATCATCCAAATATGATTTGTAACTATGTAACATACCTGGTGTATATGATCACATACCTGCAAAGCTTCCTTAACTTTAACAACAAGACACTAGGATTTTCATCAAACTTTACTTTAGTCTCACATGACTAATTTTGGATTAGTCAACAACCTTAACTTTCAATAATCATAAATATGTACCTGTAATGAATAAAGATATGAAAATAGTACACAATGTTCTTCAATGTATTTTATGCAATTCCTCCAGGTTTCACTACTTGGAGCCTCTCAGAAAATGAGTTATAGAAAACATGGCATACCTTGTTGAATTCTAGCTTATTCTAGAAAAAGAACTTGTAGAGCATGCCCCACACATAATATTTGTTGTATGGTTATGAAAATGGTATAAAAAATACTAAAGATTGTATAACCAACACATTTTGTCTTATTAAAATTGGATATGTTATGAAAAAGTTATGACGTTTTTACTTGAAACACCTGTTTTAGACTAGTTTCCGGACTAGCCACAAACCCTATTTTCCACAGAGTGTAACTCCAAAAATGCAATGACCCACAAGCTGAAATTTTTATCACAACTACTTGGATATGTTTCCTCAACGGCCTCCATATTTCGCCATCTAAATCATTCTAGAAAAATAGTTATTGAGAAAATGGTGAGATGACCTGTAAATAACATACCTTAGAAAACATCATCAAAATAATTTATCCTCCCTTGAATTTCGGCCTTCTTTACTTCACCTTCGCTCTGAAATTCTCCTTAGATATCCTTTGCTTACCTCAGTCACTTGTAGATATTCAATATTCTCAAGTGTGATTAAATGAGAGACCCTTGCCTCTTATTTATACTTTTATGTAGCTTCCTCAAGGGGTTACCTTCTAACCATCTTAAACCGCTTGCCTTATTTTAGGGCTAACCCACTTCTAACCACTTGTCCACTTAGTAATTTATCCATTAACTTTATTATTTAAATAATTTATTTTGTATCCACTTTGACTTATAGTACACTCATCACTT
>ML779954.1:10754-22675 GCA_009831015.1 Picea engelmannii
GTCCCAACGAACTGTCCAAAGTGCTTTAAGTGGAATGAGCCACCTCAAAGAACTTCCCTACCTTAGGCACGTTTGCACCAATACTTTTGTAAACTCCAACTAATGACCCTCCCATATCTCTGAGTCATCACACAATCATCCACAAGTCACCAAGGTGTGATCTGCCTCATCCAATGTTCCATACCAAAGGCGATCAAACACCACCCAAGTCACTTGGTTTGCATTTTTCCCATTTAGGTTGACTTCCAACAATTCTTGGTCGACTTCTTTGCTCACTCCTTCCATATCCTAGAACGAAACTGCCTTGCATCTGTTGCAAGCGTCCAAACTTTGGCACTGTCATCACAATTGTCAAGTCATCTCATGACCCAAAAAATATGGCTAAGGCACCTCATCCATCCTCTCAAAATTGGCATGTACAAACTTCATTTCCTACTTCACCGCAACAACCTGTCCAATGCACCTCATCAAAGAGTTAGGAAGAATCCTCAAGCCACCTCCACAACTGTATCTAAATATTCCCAAGTCAACCATAAGACTCATCCAAGCAGGTCGCCCCAATATGTCTGCACATTTGCCCCATCAAGACGTCCCAACTGCTAAATGAATTCTTCGAATCTACACCACTTGAGCCACCCTTAAGTCTATCGATTTTCACCGCAGAAATGGATTGCACTTGAACCAGCAAGTCATCTGACGTCCCTTCAAAGAACTCACTGCAACACTTAGGAAATCCAGGAACTCAAAACCAACCATACCTTTCTAGCGGCATCCTTTGTGGCGCCCATGGTTCAAGTCTGTTGTCCTTTCCCTTCACTTGCCCAAGAAACTGACTCTCTACATGAACTGCCCCCAATCACCGTTCGTAGCTCCATAAACCTGCAAGACCTTTGTTGCGATAAAAGGATGATTCGATCCCTCCACTTCATCATAAACTTTCAACACCTTTGTTGCGATAAAAGGATGATTCCATCCCTCCACTTCATCATAAACCTGCAAGACCTTTGTTGTGATAAAAGGATGATTCTATCCCTCCACTTCATAAATCCATCTAAGTCCCAAACTTCACATGCAACCACCCGAACTCATCTCCAATGTCTTTGCATCTTCACGCCTTGACTGCTTTCACTTCAAGGTACTATGCATCCATCACTTGACTGTCAAGCCATACTTTTGTTAACTGACTGTTGTAACTCTGTGAAGAGTTACCTCATTCGAAGGTTGCGATCGACCCACTCGTCCAACAACCCAACTCAACTCAACTGCCAGCGATGCACGACATGAAGATGTCATGATCGAAATGTGCCCAATCAACTACCTATCGTGGAGCTCTTTTAGGTCGCCTCAAGTCGTTCACCCAAGTGCTTCAAGTTGCTACAACCTAGAACTACTCCCCATTCACAATCGCTTCTATGATCACCCTCTACACTCGCTTCTATGATCAGTTCTATGGTTAGATATGTGACAAGTCGTGCAATAAATCTTATGTCCATTTGCCTTACCCAAGTGATCGGTTCACCCGACGAACTCTGTGCCTATTCTCTCAAGGTGTGCACAACAGGTCCGACACCTACTTCCATTGTGCATCAAACCATCTGTGTCTATGCCCATATTGTCTCTACCATCAAGTCTACGACAAGTTCTACGATGAACTTTGTGATGCGTTTTGCGATCACCCACCATGTCCAAGTGATTCATTTCACCACAAAATCTACTCTCGACATATACAAGGTGTGCACACATACCAACTGTAACTTCCCCAACCACCCTAGTATGGGCCACGTCACACCACCTCAACTTTTGTAGTTTTGAATCAACCAAATTGTAACAACCCAACCTACTACTGAGAAATGTTACGTTGAGATTTCACTGCGCAGTTTTTACTCTTAAACACATGTTTGTCTCATACCACTTGAAGCAACACGCTCAACCCAAGGTTGAGTCACATCATACAACTTAAAGTAATGGAAGCAACCTTTTCATTACAACATGATCTTAGCAACATAAGTAACTTGAAATTGTGTGCACCAACATACGGTTCGCATAACACAAGCACGTGCACAACCATCTAGGCGGGATGTGCCAACTAATTTTTCACTGTGCGTGGAATCTAATTCTCATCAACGCACACACAAAGTCCAGCCTCTTGGTGTACACAGACCACACTCTTGTATGCTCGCCCACTTCACCCTCTTCTTGAAGACTCATAACCAAATCCCAAGGTTAACTTAAAAGGAAATACTAACCACATTGGTCATATCCATGCACAACTACAATTACAGGCTAAAATTACCATACTTACATGAGCAAGCAACAATAAACAAAATAACAACAAATACTCATATGCAACAACATACATAAATTAACCCATGTCAATCATAGACAAATATGCATGCAATAAACAAGACAAGCACACAAAGAACAATTATCTTTTATGAAAGTCAACAATTGCGGCCTTGACTAAGACGTTCCACCTAGCCATAGATGTTGTTGCTCATAAGCTTTCAGCAATAGGTCACCCCCAAGTTGGGGCTCAACTCCACCAAGGATAAAGGATTCTTAACGACAAACTATGGTATGAAACTTCAACAAATTTTCCCAGTCCTAAGTGTCCACTGCTGCAACTAGCCCACAATCCCTCATTCCCCATGCACCTATCACACCCAAGAAAGTGTGTCTGTTCTCTACTCAACAGTCCTTCGGTTTCCCCACTTCCCTTCCCATGGTTACCAACAACAGGCCGAACATGAAGTCTCTGAGCCTTGCGACTAATGCTCAGTGCACCAGGTAACAACTCTCAATAAAACTCTCGCCTGGAGAGTATGCCCAGGGGTTTGAAAACCATTCCACAACAGTAAGTCTCTCACCCAGAGAGATTGCTCACGGTTTTTCACCCTGAGTCTTCAACAATGAATCTTTGGTTACAACCTTTCAACTCCTTACAAGTTTCTCGTTGTTGATAATGTAATAATTGAATTTTCCATACAGTCTGACCCCCTTTTGCACACGAGATGTTGCAACATCAATTCCTCCCTGAATCCTGGATCATCTCCCATCCCATCCTCCCCAAAATACACTAAGGCCGACAATATATATTACATGCCTTCCACTTAACACTTGTCACCTCCAAAAGTAGCTTTAAGCCACTTGGTGACTAGTTCCCTACCCTCGTGAACTTAGGATAAAATAATATATCTGACATTTACACTTTTCCCATAAATATTATAAAATATTTTCTAAGACTTACAACTCACCCCCTTTTTCCCTTTTCTGGTGGAGTAGACCCCCCATCTCTTTTCGTCTGATTCAATCAACACACAATGATGCAATATTATATTAATAAACATGATTATATTTACATGGATAGGCACACTGGCCTATTTGCGTCTAGGCTCACCAGCCTCATAATCATACAGGATCTCCGACCTCAAAACATAAACTATCACACACACACATATAAAATCAATACTGTGCGCAACACACAAAATGTGCGCACCTTGTCTTTATAACAATTCTCCGTGCACTTACTCTGATGTGTGCAACATCATAACCAGGTGTCAACGACTCACCAGCCTATATATATACATTACATTTGCACTTGGTACCAAATGACTCACTAGCCTATGTACAATTACAAAGGGTTCTGGATCAGGGACATTACAATCTCCTCCCCCTTATTTATGCATTGTCCTTAGTGCATCATATACACATGTACATACAAAATTTCAAACATCATAAAAAAGATGAGGATACTTTGCTCGCATAGGATCCTCACGCTCTTAGGTTGCATACTCAAGACCGTACCAGGTCCATTGGACCCTTACCAACTCCATGAGTTGATTCTAGAGCTGCTTGATTTTTTGGTCCAATATGCAAACCGATCTAAATTCCCTGTGGTTTTTACATTTATCTTCACAACTCTTCTGCCTGTCCTAGGCAATCTTTCGGTTCTGCCTTATCTTTACCATCTGCTCCTCCATTTCCCAGAGTAGATCTGACCCAACTACTGCGTGGTCTGTTGGGTTATCCTAACTCACTGGTGTGTTTCACTTTATACCATAAAGTGGTTCAAATGGGCTCATCTTTAAAGATGCCTGATACCCATTGTTGTAAGTAAAATCGACCAAATGAAGGTAGTCTTCCCACTTGGATGGCTTATCCATGACATACATCTTCAACATGTCTTAATCACCCGATTTACTATCTCTATCTGACCATCTGTCTCAGGGTGATATGTTGTGTTGAAACTCATACTTGTCCCAAATCCCTTGAATAACCCTTTCCAAAAGTTCAAAGTGAACTTGGAATCTCTGCCAGACACAATTGTCTTAGGTACACCATGCAACTTAGCAACGTCGTGCAGATATATCTCAACAATGTCGGTTTCCTTGTACATTGACTTCACTGGAATAAAATGGGCATCTTTAGTAAGCTTGGCCACCACCACCATAATAGAATCATGTTGTTTAGCAATCCTAGGCAACTTGGTTATGAATTCCATGTTCACAACTTCCCACTTCCATTCATGAATGGGAAAAGGTTGTAGCAAACCAGTTGGATGTCTCTGCTCAGCCTTGACCTCTTGACATTCGAGACATCTCACAATGAAATCTGCAACTTCTGTTTTCATACTTGGCCAAAAGTATTGCTTCTTAACCGCGACAATGGTCTTCTGGTAACTTGGATGTCCAGGATAAGTAACCTTATGCATCTTTGACAAAACCAGGTTATTCAACTCTTAATCATTTGGCACATAGACTTTGCGTCGATACACGAGGATTCCATCCTCTCTTAACTCATAATCTCCAAACTTTGGCTGCGACATGCCTTGCTGTAAAGTCGCACGTATATCCTTATAGCACATATATGATTTGGAAACTTCCAAAATTATATTGAGAAAATATGTCTGGTGCATGCTAATGGTTGTAGAATGCATCTCATGTACCCTCCCGCTAAGCGTGTCAACCACTTTGTTCTCTTTTCCACTGATATGTTTTATGCCGAAGTTATACTCACTAAGGAACTCTAACCATCTGCTTTGTCTGACATTCAAAATTAGCTATCCAAACAAATACTTTAGACCACAATGGTCTATTCTCAACTCAAATCCCTTACCTATGAGATAATGTCACCACATCTTCAAAGCATGCACTATGCCTGCCAATTCCAAATCATGTATGTCATAGAGTCTTGCATTCTCCTTTAAGTTCCTTAATTCGTAGCACACCACAAGTCCATTCTGACTCGAGATTCCACTAATTCCTTCCTTGCATGCATTCGTGCACACAACGAAGTCTGCATATGGATCAACAATCCTCAAAATCAATGCACTTGTCAACAATCTTTTCAAGTGCTGAAAACTCCTTGCGCAATCTGGATTCCACTCAAATAAAACACTTTTCTTCTGCAAGGATGTAATTGGATGCACAATCTATGAAAATACTTCAATAAGCCTTCTATAGTACCCTGCCATTCCCATAAAGGATCTCACTTCTACGACATTTCTTGGCGTTGGCCATTCTTCAACGGATTTTATCTTCGCTGGGTCCACAACTGTTCCTTCTTCTTAAATAATATGACCCAAATAAGAAATTTGTCGCTGATAAAATGAACACTTGCTCAGTTTCACATAAAGTTGATGCTCCCTCAACACCTGCAACACCATCCTCAAGTGTTTCTCATGCTCTTTCTCGGACTTTGAGTAAATAAGAATGTCATCCAAAAATACAATGACAAACTTTTCCAAGTAATTTATGAAAACTCCATTTATTAAACACATGAAGACAATTGGTGCATTTGACAACCCAAATGGCACCACTGTAAACTAGCAATGACCATACCTTGTTATGAAGGTCATCTTATTGATGTATTCCTCTTTTACTCTCACTTAGTGATAGCCAGATCTGATATCTATTGATCCAAAATGGATCCACGAACCAAAATGGGTCCAGGAAGGCCTAAAAATCAAAGTTCTCAGAATCACTTCAAAATGGACATGTGCGTAGGCCTCGTCATTATGTACCCAACGCAACTTGAACGGTCTCAAACGAACGTCGTATGAGCAAGATATCGCGTTCTGTTCATTTTTTCAAACAAGCAAAATTTTGTTGCCTGTATAGTGCTGACGTGGCAGTCGACCGTACAATCTGTATGGTCGTACAGGTGACGTGGCAGTGATGCACTGACAGTTACGTGGACCAGTCCATTGGTGACATGGGCAGTGATGCGTGTGGGCGAATTGGATGTTGACAAGTGTCGGGTCAAGTGTTATGGTGCCATGTGGCCCAGTCATGGGTTGCCACGTGGCACCCCTTCATTGGTTGGTTGTTGTGGCAAAATTCTATGGACTCCACGGGAGTTGAACCCGTGACCTCTGGTCCGGGTGGAGCGCTTTGGCAGGGCCGGGCTAACAGCCCGTCCACGGTGGTTCTTACACCATAACGTTTGATTTAATTATTTGAATTGAATTATGGAGTATGGTGGCAGAGATAAGGGTTGGGGCTAGGCCCTAGCCCCCGACGTGTTTCCATGTGCCTATGCAATATGCCCACACTTCTTACCTTTTGGTGGATGATTGTTGTGGTTAAACCCACGACGCACATGCGTAGAACCTTGCAATGTGACCTATACCTTGGCGCAGATGTGTGGGGTTAGTGCCCAGTCGGTCGGGCTAGCCCGCCAACCAAGGCACGTGACCAAAGGCTCAAGACCAGGGGCCAAACAACCAGAAAGGCGCGTTAAGGATTAGGACAGGGCCATATGGCCAAGCCACATGATCAGGGGCCCAGGTTTAAGGGGCCAACGCATAACGCTTGGCCACATGGAGCACGTACATATGACCAGGGGCCCAGGGTTGCACCCTATTTTGGCCCAAAAGTGGGTTTTTTAACTATATTATAAGATTTTATTTGTTTTTTCAGCCAGTTTTGGGAGATTTTGGCCATTATTGGAGGATCTGGAGCCCTTTTTGAGGCCAGATCTTGGGAGGAAGTTGGGAGGATGTTACCAACTTGAAATCTATATAAACCAGAGGTTCTTGGAAGCATGAGAGAGATTCAAAAGTGAGGAAATGCTAAAGAATTGAAAAGCCAAAGCCATTTTTTTAATGTATGGAAGCCATTGAGGAGAGCAACTTTGCGGGCCATTTCTGGGAGCTTCGTTCATCCCTTTTCAGTGTTGTCAGTTATGTTGGGTTCTTGAGATTAGAAGAACACAACCAGATCATTTTGTAATCCATTTGACACTTATCATATGTACTTTTGAAGCTTTGAAGAGAAATAAGAAAGCCTCACCCACTGAGACAAAGGCCCAGAGACATAGGTGATATTGCCAAACTCCGTTAACAACTTTTTGTTGTTATGGTTTGTTGATTCTTGTGCTTATTTCTAGATATGTATATTTTATTATGGCTTCCATGTAACATCATTAATTCTTCCTCTTTCATCAATTTATTAAATGGTTAATGAACTGATGTTTTAAAACTCAACCATAGTTTTTTAAAGATCATTTCGAATCAAGTGGTATCAGAGCAAGTTGACGGTTGGTTTTTAAATTTGCATGATTACCAGGGAAAGGATGAATCATGGTGAAGGCGATCTTGTTGAAGAGAATCCTGAGATTGGATTGAGAAAGAGAACTTCTCAAAGTGAGAAGATGGCTTCGAAAGAGGGACTTTCTCATGATGAGATAGAGTTTCAAAAGACTTTCTTCGCCATGTCGGAGATGGTAAAGGTTTTATATGATGATTACTTGGAGCAGAAGAGACCGATTCTAGGTGAATCTTCAAAATCCAAAAGTGAAGAAAGAGAGGATCCTCCTAAAACTCCTCCTTCACCTCCTTCTTATCCTTCACATTCTTCTTCTTCAAGTACAAGTTCCAAATCCACCGTAAGAAAACATTCCCATAAACATAAAAATAATATTCCTTTACTTAAGCTTGATGTGAAATTTGAATTACCCATGTATGATGGTGAAGTCAAGGCAGAGAGGCTCGATAACTGGGTCAGACAGATGGAGGTTTATTGCAGTGTGCAACAAATCAAAGATGAGGCCACTCAAATCAAATTTCCATCGCTTCGACTTGCAAGCACAATACTCATCTAGTGGCAAAGCAAGTTGCAAAATGACACACAACAAGTGGGTAATGTATTTCCATCATGGCAAGTTTTTGTTTCTGCACTTAGAAAGCAATTTTATCCTTTGGGTTATAAAGAGAAGGCTTTAATTGAATGGCAAGGTCTTAAACTAAGAAAGGGACAAATAGTGAAAGAATATACATATGAATTTCGTAAGATGGCATTAATGTTAGACATTCCATTACATACCCAATAAACTCTTATGAAGTATATAAGAGGTTTACCTACACACATTCGTAACACTGTATTTATGTTTGGACCTACTAATCTTGATGAGGTTTCTGTTCAAGCAACATACATTGAGGTAGGGAAAATAGGAGTTGGTGTATCAGGGGAATCATCTTCGAGAAAAGAGGACAAAAGGAAGGGGAATGGAAAGAAGGAAAATTCAATGGGACGAAAGGAAGAGAAGCTCTCTTGCAAGCATTACAAGAAAGAGGGGCATGATGAGGACCATTGCTGTCAATTGCATCCCGAGAAGAGACCGAAATGGTTCAAAGAGAGGAAAGGGAGGAAAACAATTGCAGTAGCATCACAACCAACAGACTTGGGATCAGATTCGAGTGATGAATCTAAAATCACAGTGGTTGGTTTGACAGGTAAAATTGGTGATGGATATGATTCTAGAAGTAAATTGTTTCACATAAGGGTCATAATGAAGCATACTAAGGTCGACACATTGATAGATAGTGGATCTCAATCTAACTTGATTTCAGAGGAAGTGGTTAAACATTTGGGATTAAACACTCAGATGCATCATAAGCCTTACTCACTTAAATGGATAAGCAACAACCATAAATTGCACATAACAAAGCAGTGCACATTAAAGTTTACAATTTAATCCAAGTTTGTGGATGAGGTAACGTGTGATGTGGTGCCACTCAATGAATGTGGAATGGTCTTAAGCAATCCTTATTTGTATGATCGCAAAGCAATCTTCTATAAGGAAGATAATCAATATCACTTAATCAAAGCAGACACAGAATATGTTGTACATGCTCATCATTTAAAAGCAAATCAATCTCTTCAAACAATGGAACAATTAAGGAAGGCAGCTCATGCAAGCAACACACCTATAATTGCCCCAAATCGAGCAATTGATCTTAAGCATGAACATGAGATCATTGTAGAATGGAAGTTCAATCATAATTTGCTTCAAGATAAGCTAATGTCGTGCAAGTACTACAAACATATTAGCTCATTTGCAGTCGTATTTATGATGTTAACATTGCTAATGTTGTCAACATGGATTATAGTGGCTTCAGTAAGATGTGATAGAGTACAAGTGGCTAACAATATGCTGTCAGTTGTCATGGTTGTTTTGCAATTGATCTTGATAAGACAGGCGCACATGACATATTTTAAAGACAGAGAACAAGTGGGGTGGCCTATCCCGCACTTGATGACCGATTAATATCCTTTTGGAGGACCAAAAGTTCTTAGTGGAGAGGTGTGATCTAAAATGGATCCAAGAACCCAAATGGGTCCATGAAGGCCTAAAAATCAAAGTGCTCAGAATCGCTTCAAAACAAACGTGTGTGTAGGCCTCGTCATTACAAACCCAATGCAACTTGAACGGGCTCAAACAAACGTTGTATGAGCAAGATATTGCGTTCTGTTTGTTTTGCCAAACATGAAAAATTTTGCTGACTGTACAGTCCATATAATGTTGACGTGGAACCTGACCGTACATTTCGTACGGCTGTACAAGTGTCGTGGCAGTGATGTGTTGGGAGTTGCATGGACTAGTCTATTGGTGACACGTGGCAGTGATGTGTGTGGGAGAATTGGATGTTGACACATGTTAGGGCAAGTGTTATGGTGCAACGTGGCCCAGCCATGGGATGCCACATGTCACCCCTTCATTGGCTGGTTGTTGTGGCAAAATTGTATGGACTCCACGAGATTCGAACCCGTGACCCCCGGTCCGGGCGGAGCGCTTTGGCAAGGCTGGGCTACCAGCCCGCCCACGATGGTTCTTACACCATAACGTTTGATTTAATTATTTGAATTGAAGTATGCAGTATGGTGGCAGAGATAAGGGCTAGAGCTAGGCCCCAACCCCCGACACGTTTCCATGTGCCTATGCAATATGCCCACACTTATTACCTTTTGGCAGATGAGTGTTATGGTTAAATCCCTGACACACATGCATAGAACCTTGCGATATGACCTATACCTTGGCGTAGATGTGTGGGGTTAGCGCTCAGTTGGTTGGGCTAGCCAGTCGACCAAGGCGCGTGACCAGAGGCTTGTGACCAGGGGCCAAACAAATAGAAAGGCACGTGGAGGATTAGGACAAGGCCATATGGCAAAGCCACATGACCAGGGGGCGACGGTTAAGGGGCCAACACTTAGTTGCTTGACCGCATGGAGCGCACACATATGACTAGGGGCTTGAAATTCGGGGGCTATAACCTATTTTGGCCCAAAAGTGGGTTTTTTAACTATATTATAAGATTTTTTTTATTATTTTTCAGCCAGTTTTGGGAGATTTTGGCTATTGTTGGAGGATCTGGAGCTCTTTTTGAGGCCATATCTTGGGAGGAAGTTGGGAGGATGTTACCAACTTGAAATATATATAAACCAGAGGTTCTTGGCAGCCCGGGAGAGATTCAGAAGAGAGGAAATGCTGAAGGAAAATCCAAAGCCATTTTTTATGTAGGGAATCCATTAAGGAGAGCAACTTTGCGGGCCATTTATGGGAGCTTCATTCATCCGTTTTTAGTGTCGTTAGTTGTGTTGGGTTCTTGAGATCTAGCAGAATACAACTAGATCATTTTGTAATCCATTTGACACTTATCATATGTACTTTTTAAGCTTTGAAGATAAATTAGAAAGCCTCACCCACTGAGACAAAGGCCTGAAGTTGTAGGCGATATTGCCGAACTCCGTTAACAACTTTTTGTTGTTATGGTTTGTTGATTCTTGTGCTTATTTCCAGATTTGTATATTTTACTATGGCTGCCATGCTACATCATTAATTCTTCCTCTTTCATCATTTTCTTAAATGGTTAATGAACTCATGTTTTAAAACTCAACCATAGTTTTTAAAAGATAATTTCGAATCATCTATCCTGGAAAATATCTGCGCGCCTCTAAGTTGATCAAACAGGTCATTTATCCTTGGAAAAGGATACATGTTCTTTATTGTTACTTTGTTCAACTGCCTGAAGTTGATAAAAAGTCTCAGTGTACCATCCTTCTTCTTCACGAATAAAACTGGTGCATCCCAAGGTGACACACTTGGGTGTATATACCCCTTCTTCATAAGCTCTTCAAGTTGCATCCGCAAATCCTTCAACTTTGGCATACTCATCCTATGAGGAGTCTTGGATACAGGTGTTTCTCTCAACATCAGGTTAATAAAGAAGTCAATATCTCTTTTCAGAGAAAATCCCAGTATCTCTTTAATTACATCCTGATACTCTTTCAATATTGCGCAGTCTTCCACACTTGGCACTTTATCCTTAGGTGCCTCTTCCATGTGCATTGTGAATACTTAACATCCTTTCCTGTAGATTTTCTTCAACTCCAATGCTGAAATTTCTCTAGTAGTCACAACTCTTGGAATTCCTTGAACTGACCTGAAATTTCCTTGCTCTCCCAAACAAGTAAATGTCTTATTATAACAATCCAGGACAACATGATGCTCACCCAACCAATCCATACCAATGAGGCAATCCTACAAGCCCAAACGTATAATATTCAAATCAACCTTTGTGCGCAGTCCATTCATATCCATTGGACATTACTTAACCATCTCACTAATTTTCCTTTTTGCTT
>ML779954.1:72319-87673 GCA_009831015.1 Picea engelmannii
AATAAAACTGGACCGTCAGATCCAGGAAGGACACGTGGGAGAAATCTGTGTACTCTCGGAGAAAGGCACTCTAGAGGAATTTGAGAGTGGTGAAACCAAAACACCCAAATCCCGAATAGCCGAACTAAATCGTGACCGTCAATCTGAGTAAGACATGCATCAATAGATTGCGGACTTTGGAGAAGGGAGAAAGGGGAAAGTAGAGCATTGACCGAAAGTTGTCCGAAGCGCCAAAGAGGTAAGAGGATAAAACCTTAGTCGTTGATTGCATAGAAACATGGTGTCATCTCCTTCACTTTGGAGAGAGAGCACTTCGGGAAAAAACGACAAGAAATTTCTGAAGGACAAAATTCCTGAAGTGCCAAAGTCCATCGGAACTGTCCGTTGGAAAGGGACACATTGCACTTGATCTACAACTCTGGGTACATAGTACTTCGAGAGAAAAAGGATTCCATTCATTCGAAACTCCCGAACACCGAAGTCCCGAAGTAGATCATAGCCATTGGATAAGAGGGGATGCATGGCGCTTGATCTACAACTCCGAGTATGGAGAACTTCGGGAGAAAAAGGACTTGGCGCATTCGAAACTCCCGAACGATGAAGTCTCGAGGTAGATCGCAACCATTGGCTATGTGAGGAGGGTGAACCGTAGATCTAGTTCACGTGTGTTTGAAAATTCGGCGTTCGACAGATTTGGGGTCAGGTGTGTCAAGAACACTCAAAGCCCGAAGTCCCGAAGTGAGGAAGGGCAGAAGTTTAAGCCCACAATTTTCATTCAGGGTCACATGGAGGACCCTGTGGGTGTTCCGAAATTCTTGAAAAGGGGATTTCCCACCCAAATTTTAGGACTTTGACCTATGGGGACATTTTTGAAGGTTCAATACGAACCTGTGAGCCAATTCAGCTCCCGAAGTCGATCGATCCTTGACCGGGAGGTTGCGCAGCCCCAATAGTGTAGGGGGGTCTGCATCAGGTGGTATCAGAGTTGAAAGTTTGTCTACAGATTGTAGGAAAAGGTTAGAAGGTGAAAGAGTTATGTTTGATAGAATCAAGTTAGAGAAAAGGAAGTCAAAGAAGTGGAGTCATGCCACCTAGAAGGTGCAGAGCGAATCCAGAAATGGAAGAAGAAATGAGGCAACCCAGAATGAGATTGAACGCCATGGAAACAACATAGAGGAGAGCACCAGATGATGGTGATGTCAGTGAACCTAAAAGTGAAGAGGCAGAAGAAGAAGTAGCTACAGAAGGAGAACTTGCAGAAGAACGACTACTAAGAGATGTTTCGAGAATAGGAGCCAGAGCAAAAATAGAAGTCCTGATGTATGAAGGAAATTTGGAAGTTGAAGAATTGTTAGATTGGGTACGTGCTATGGATAAATACTTTGATTATGAAGAAATTGAAGAAGAAAATAAAGTGAAGCATGCAATAACTAGGTTGAAAGGTCATGCAATGTTATGGTGGGATGAACTACAAGTTGATCGAAGTTGCGAAGGTAAACAAAAAATAAAAGGTTGGGACAGGATGGTAGCTAAGTTGAAAGCAAAATTTATCCCTAAAGACTATCAGATAAATTTGTTCAGAAAGTTGCAGAACCTGATACAAAAAATCTTATCAGTGAAAGAGTACACTGACTAATTCTATAAACTGAATATTAGAGCTGGACAAAAAGAAAATGATGATGAAAAAATAGCCAGGTACATAAATGGGTTGAGATATGAGATACAAGAGGAGATCAACATGATGTCTGTTGGCACAATCGAGGATGCTTATCAACTATCCTTGAAAGCTGAAGAGAAGTTGGACATAAAACAAAGCCAACAAAACATGGGAGGAAATTTAAGCAGAGGCAAGGGAACCACCCGAGAGAAGTTCCAGAAGCCAAAGCAAGAGGCTGGAAAGCATCATAATCACCCTGAAAAAGGGGGAATTTCTAAAGAAGGACAACACGGAGAAACAAACTGTTTTCCTCGAGGAAGAGGAAGAGGCAGAGGAGGTGAAGTTAGATGTTATGCTTATGGAAAGACATGACACATGTATTGGGAATGCCATGAGAAGAAGAAAGGTACTAGAGGGGGAGAAACACACATTTCTGAAGCTCAGAAGAATCTGGAAGCATTAGCAACAGAAGGAGAAAAGAACCTTATGATGAGGAAAGTTCTTCTAAAGCCAGAGAAGGAGGCAGAAGAATCAGTTTAGTGAAATTTTTTGTTTAGGACTACTTGCAAGACAAAGGACAGAGTTTGCAAGATGATCATAGACAGTGGGAGCACTGACAATCTAGTATCCACAAGGATGGTGGAGAAACTGGAGTTGGATACAACTGCACACCCAAATCCGTACAAGGTATCGTGGTTGCAGAAAGCACAACACGTAATGGCAAGTCAACAATGCAAAATTGAATTTAAAATGGGAGGATTTAGGGATGATATTTTATGTGATGTAATTCCTATGGATGTTTGTCATATTCTGTTGGGGAGACCATGACAATTTGATAGAAATGTCATTCATGACGGGAGAAAAAATACTTACACCCTACAAAAGAATGGTAGAACACACATGTTGCTACCAATAGAAGACAAGGAGCCAAGGAAGGAGGCTAGTTGAAGTATACTTCTCATGAGTGGGAAGGAACTCTTGAATGAGGTCAAGAAGGAACAAGAAATGCAATTTGTTTTAGTTAGGAAGCCAAGGGTTTTCCTTACAAATACTTCTATGGATGAATTACCCGAAGAAATCCAACAACTATTAGAGAATTTTGCTGATATAGTAGCGGATGAGTTGCCACACTCATTGCCACCCATTAGGAGTATCAGCCATCACATTGGCCTTATTCCAGGAGCCAATTTTCCAAACAAAGAAGCATATAGGTTGACACCTAGAGAGAATGAAGAAATCAAGAATCAAGTCCAAGATTTGTTGGATAAAGGTTTATTCATGGAAACTCTAATCCCATGCACAATACCGACTGTGTTGAGTCTAAAGAAGGATGGAGGATGGCGAATGTGTATAGATTCTAGGGCCATCAACAATATCACCATCAGGTATAGATTCCATTTGCAAGAATGGATGATTTGATGGATTGTTTGAGTGGAGCAAGCTATTTTTCAAAGATATACTTGAAGAGTGGATATCATTAGATAAGAATGAGAGAGGGAGATGAATGGAAGACAACATTCAAGACAAATGAAGGTTTGTTTGAATGGATGGTCATGCCATTTGGGTTGACAAATGCCCCAAGCATATTTATGAGGTTGATGAATGAAGTGTTGAAAGACTTCATAGATAAATTTGTTATTGTATATCTAGATGATATACTAATCTTCAGCAAGACAGAGGAAGAACATTTAAAACACTTGATATTAGTGATGAGGAGGTTGCAGAAGGAAAAGTTGTTGATAAACTTGAAGAAAATATCTTTCATGAGGAAAAAACTCATATACTTGGGTTTTGTGATATCTTCAAATGAATTGAAGATGGATCCATAGAAGGTGAGAGCAATGAAAGAATGACCATCGCCAAGAAGCATATTTGAAGCAAGAAGTTTTCACGGGTTAGCAAGTTTTTATAGGAAATTTATCAGAAATTTCAGTGGTATATGTACGCCCATACTGGATATTGTGAAGAAGAAACACAAGTCTTTTAATTGGACAGAGGAGGCTGAAAAAAAATCAGAGTGTTGAAGGAGAAGATCACAGAACAACCAATTATGGTCTTACCAAATTTTGGAAAAAACATTTCAGGTAAGATGCAATGCAAGTGTAGTAGCTATTGGAGTAGTCTCGAGTCAAGATAATAAGCCAATTGCTTATTTCAGTGAGAAAATGAATTACACCAAGAAAAATAATTCCATGTATGACAAATAGTTTTATGCAGTGATTCAAGCTTTGAAGAAGTGGAGACACTATTTAATTCCAAATAAGTTTGTCTTGTATAGTGATAATCAAGCTTTAGAATTTATTACTAGGCAAGAAAAGTTGAATCAGAGGCATGCTAAGTAGGTGGAATTCATGCAGAATTTTACTTTTGTCATTAAACATATTTTTGGAAGTGCTAACAAAGTTGCAGATGCTTTGAGCAGGAGGAATTTGATTGTACATGAATTCCAAGTAAAGACCTTAGGGTTAGAACACCTTAAGGAGATGTACCAAGAAGATCTAGATTTTAAGGAGGCTTATGAGGCATGTGAGAATCCTTTGTTGGGAGACAGAAACCCATGGACAAAATATTTAATCCAAGATGGATTATTGTTCAAGGGAATCTAATTGTGCATACCAAGATGCTCGATGAGAGATAATCTGCTGAAAGAAAAGCATAGTGGAGGTCTAGCTAGTCATTTCGGCCATGAAAAAACATTTACACAGTTGAACAGTTCGTACTATTGGTTAGGTATGAGGCCAGACGTGAAGAAGTTTGTGAACAGATGCAGGATTTTCCAGTATGTGAAAGGGAGACAACAAAACACTGGTTTGTATCACCCATTGCCTATTCCAGAAAGGCATTGGGATGCAATTAGTATGGATTTTGTATTGGGATTACCTAGAACCTAGAAGGGAAGTGATTCCATATTTGTTGTGGTAGACAAATTTTCCAAGATGGCACATTTCATACCATGTCAGAAAACAAGCAATGCTACACACATAACCAATTTGTTTTTCAAGGAAGTAGTGACACTACATGGGTTGCCCAAGAGCATAGTCTCAGACAAAGACACAAAGTTTGTAGGGAACTTTTGGAGAACTCTATGGAAGAGACTGGGGACAAACTTGTCCTTCAGTTCAACATATCACCTTCAGACAGACAGACAGACTGAAGTAGTGAGCATAAGTTTGGGAAATTTATTGAGTAGTTTAGTTACATAGCAGGGTCGTCAGTGGGATCAGATTCTGGCACATGCAGAATTTTCATTTAAAAATTCAGTAAACATGAGTATTGGGAAAAGTTCATTCGAAATAGTGTATGGAATACAACCGAGAGGGATTACAAAATTGAGGGATCTGAATCAAGATGAGTTCATGAGCGCTGGAGTAGAAGATTTTTCTACAGAGACTCCATGATCGATTTAGAGAGAAGCTACAGGGCAATAGTCAAAAGTATAAGAACAAAGTTGATTATAAAAGGAGAGAAGTTGAATTTGAAGTTGGAGATGAAGTTTTATCTCATTTGAGAAAGGAAAGGTTTCCAATGGGAACATATAACAAGTTGAATATGAAGAAGATAAGACCATGTAGGATTCTTAAAATTTTTGCAGCCAATGCTTTTGAGATTGAGTTGCTAGACAATGTTGGGGTATCGTCGATATTCAATGTTGTAGACCTGTATCCTTACCGGAGAGACAATGCAGGAGAACTAGATGACCAGGAAGAGATTCAATGGGAAAAACATACGCTCACAATAGAAAAACCTCAGATGGAGAAAATATTAGAACAAAGGGTCGGGAAGAAAACCAGGAGAAAGATGTATCCTAAATATTTGGTGAAGTGGAAAGATCACCTGGTGGAAGACTCGAGTTGGGTCACTGAACCAAGCATGGGAAAACAATGCACGAGCTCATGACTAGGATTCCATGAATATTTTAGCCACAGGAGTATGATGCATGAGCATCGCCATCAAAGTCAAAGAGGTCGAGTGTGGAGGTAGAATTCAACACCTCAACGTACAAAAATTTCAAATCAACATTAACCAAAGCAGAGCGAGTTGTTGAGATATTTTGGAAATATTGTTTTTAAATACTTTGTTTGTAAAATCGAGTCACCGCCTGAGAATGACAGAATGTTGTAAATTATTATACGACTGTAAAGTGTTACAGATATAGAGTGTCAGCTCTTATCTGATAATAAATCGTATTTATTGTAATAGGACTAAGCAGGTAACCGCTAGAATGAAGATGGGATAGAATTCAGATAGGACGTAGAAGAGCTCGAGAAGCCACTCCTTAGATAGGTTTATTGTATTATGTTGTCAGACAGAAGAATAGGGAGAATAGAGTGTGAAGATAGAGAATGAGAGATTAGATGTAGCAGTTAGACATAGAGAGTCTGGAGACAATGAAGAACTGTGTTATTTATGTAAATACTTCATGAATGATTAGAATAGACATAAATTGTTCCAAAGGCTTGGACAATGTTAATTTCAGTGTGTATTTGAATGAATGATATGTTCTCTGTGTGTTTATTTCATTTTGCTTATGTATGTTGTTCATAGTTGAAGTATATGGACTTATGAAGTGTTTATTAAGCTTCAATTGTTCCTCTTCTGAGAGCTCAAATGCAAGGAGTGCATATTGTTTGCAAGGAGTGCGTTGACAGAGTCTAGAATTGACTCAGGGAAGATTACGAGAGATAACATGAACTTTAGTCTGTGTGGTGCAAGGAGTGCATAAGGTCTAAAATAGACGAAGTGTCGAAGAGGTAGGACTGCAAAGTGCAAGGAGTGTGCATCATGATTTATTTTGAAGAAATCTCTGAGTCCAAAGTTTCGAAACTCGAATTCCATCTGGAACGTAGATCCATAGGAGGGTATGTGTCAACATATTGTTCATTTTGGAGGGTAAGCTTGGTGAGAAATGGCGTGAAGCGCAAATTGTCAAAGTCTTGAAGTGCTGAAATAGATCTAAGTTGTTCATCCTGAAGGACACGTGTCGACAGATCTGATACTTCAGAGGAAAGGCACTCCGGAGGAAATTCGCAACGAGGAAGTAAGAACTCCTGAAGCTGAAGAGCCAGAGTTCATTGTGACCGTTGAATTGCAACAAACACATGTTGACAGATCTTGAAATCCAGAAGTTGGATGCCCCAGAATATTTGCGAGGAGAGGCTATTGACCAAAAGTCGCTCGAAGTTCCAGAGGAGAGAGAGAGAACAAATATGGACCGTCAGATCTAGGAAGGACATGCGACAAAAATCCGTGTACTCCAGGAGAAAGGCACTCCAGAGGAATTCAAGAGTGGTGAAACCAAAACACTCAAAGCCCGAATAGCCGAAGTAAATCGTGACCGTCGATCTGAGGAAGACATGCGTCAATAGATCGCGGACTTCAGAGAAGGGATCAAGGGGAAAATAGAGCATTGACTGGAAGTCATCTGAAGCGCCAAAGAGGTAAGAGGATACAACCTTAGCCATTGATTGCATAGACACGTGGTGTCATCTCCTTCACTTTGGAGAGAGAGAAATTCAAGAGAAAACGAGGGGAAATTCCCGAAGGACAAAAGTCCCAAAGTGCCGAAGTCCATCAGAACCGTCCGTTGGAAAGGGACGTGTGACGCTTGATGTACAACTCCGGGTACAAAGCACTTTGGGAGAAAAAGGATTCGGTTCATTCGAAACTCTCAAAGTAGATCATAGTCGTTGGCTGAGAGGGGATGCATGGCGCTTGATCTACAACTCAGGGTACAAAGCACTTCGGGAGAAAAAGGACTTGGCTTATTCGAAACTCCCGAACTGCGAAGTCCCAAAGTAGATCGCAACCATTGGCCGTGAGAGGAGGGTGAACCATAGATTTGGTCTGTGTGTGTTCGCAAATTTGGCATTCGACGGATTTGGGGTTAGGTGTGTCAAGAACACCTGAAGCCCGAAGTCCCGAAGTGAGGAAGGGCATAATTTTAAGCCCACAGTTTTCATTCGGGGTCACGTGGAGGACCTTGTGGGTGTTCCAAAATTATTGAAAAGGAGATTTCGCGCCTGAAGTTCAAGACTTTGACTTGTGGGGACATTTGTGAAGGTTCAACACAAACCTGTGAGCCAATTCGGCTCCTGAGTTCGATCGATCCTTGACTAGGAGGTCGCGCAGCCCTGAGAGTGTAGGGGGGTCTGCATCATCTATCTTCCTGAGCTTGGGTAGAGTATCCAATCTTTGGACCATATCCACCAGTGGGGTTGAGGGACCAAATCAACTAGTCCTTATGATCTGATGGAGAGACAAAAGTGTTCTGAAGAGTGTTTATATGGTGGTTCCACATGGGTGTGTAGTTAGCTCCAATTCCTACTTCATGCCAAGTCATCCAATGGACTTGGAGGGTGGTGTAATCCCTTCACATGATTTGATTTAGGAAGTAATATCTCCCTCTCTTGAGGTCTCAGATCATGTTGTATGAATAAGTGATTATTGATGCTCCCTATCTAGGGATACTTCCCTAAAAGGACTTGGTCCCCATTAACAATCCTCTAAATCAACCACTTACCTATGAGAGGGAAAGCGTTTAAAATGGCTTTCCAGATAATGGCGCCATTTGGCACCGAATTTACAGGCTTTCAAATCAAGTCAACTATTGAATCCAGTAGAAAATATTTTGCTTGAAGAACGTTTTCCTATAGGCCAATGCCCTGAATCAGTCCCCAAACATTTTTTACACCCAAATATTTTGAAAAAAGGAAAATGTCTTTCAAGCCTCAACCCCCTAGGCCTTTTGGAGTTGTCATATTTCTCCAAGAAGCGAGCACTAGAGAATTTTTTTCTTCATATATGGACCAAATAAATCAAAATGAAAGTTATCAAATTTTACCCAGGATGCCCTTAGGGATCTATGCTGATGATATTGGATACATCGATATGTATTCCAAAATAGCTTTGACCAAGATTAGTTGACCAAATTTGGGTAACCATTTGTTACACCAAACATTTACATTATTTTTCACCTTTACATGAATCCATAGCCATTCATTTTTGAGGTAGCCATTGGATTTTAGGATGAACCACAAATATTTTAGACCAGGGCCTAAGTCCCTTGCCTAAATGTCAAGGAATGTGAGATGTAAGTTAATTATTGGTCATTTAGTGCCCATCTGAAGTGTGAGGAATTATCCTTGTTGATAATCCCCTTGGTTTTGCAATTTTTTTTTAGGAGATCCTTTAAATGCTCAACATATCTTATTTTCCATTCACAAAAGATTAGAGTGTCATCTACGAACAATAGGTGAAACATGGAAAAAAGTGGTGTTGATTGCTATACCTTTCAGTCAACCCCTCGCTACAACATCCTTTATCAGTCTATTGAGATCTTATGCGACTCAAAGGAAGAGGAGGGGGGAGAGAGGACATCCCTTCCCGAGTCTGCTTTCTGCTTTGAAAAACGGGGTGGCTAATCCATTAACAAACATAGAAAAAGATGTCAAGCTTATGTAATTTAGAGTCTAACACACAAAGGAATGGATGAGAAGTAATTTGATGTAGAGCCAACTTACCTTGTCAAATGCCTTGGATAAGTCTACCTTGAAGGTGACAACTTTTTAGTTGCCTATGTGAATTGAGTGAAAACATCTTGGGCTAATGTGATTTATTCACGGATTCGATGCCCTCAAAGGAACCCAAATTGTTCATGAGAAATATGGGTAGAGAGAATGTCTTTCAATATTATAGCTACCACTTTAGAGATGATTTTGTAAATACTGTTGCAAAGCGAAATTGTTCGCAACCGATCAAAATATTTTGGATTTTTATATTCAGGAATCAAGGTGATAAAGGTCTCATTAAAAGTTTTCATTGTTTAGCCTTAGATCATGTAGTATTCAACTACCTTTGGCATATCATTCCTATAAAATCAAAGCATTCCAAGTAAAATTCCATGTGGAACCCATTAGGACTTGGGCTCTTGTCCTTCTGAAATCTATGCAGAACTCCCAAGAGATATTCTTTGGTGACTTCATCCATTAGTTGTTCATTTCCTTCTTAATTAATAAAGCTGGGAAAATGGATGACAACATTTAATATATCATCAATGGTTTCTCTTGTGCCTGCCTTGAATAGGTTTATGAAACGACTTGTCCCTTCATCGACTAGTTTCAGAAAGGACATGGCTTTTGTCCCATTTTTCAATGGTCCAAAATTATATTGATATTATTCCTTTTGTTAGTGTAATCATGGAAAAACTTAGTGTTTTAATCTCCCTCCAGTAGCCATATAGCTCTACTTTTCAAACTCCATTATTTTTCTACGTCTAGGAGGATCTTCTTGCGGGCTTTCTCCAGGGATTTTAACTCGCCCTTTTGTTGGTTTGATATCATTCCTTTCCCTTCCCTATTGAGCCACTAAAATCATATGGATTTTGTTTCTAATAATGCATTGTCGTCTCACTTTATTTTTTCCTCGTTCCAAGAGATCGCCACAACCTTTCCCCTTTTGAGATTAGAGAGAAATTGGAGGGGGGGGGGGGGTTCTATAGAGGATCATATGGTATCCAACATGCCTTGATTACTTATATAAAAGAGGGGTTCTCTACTCAAGTAGGATTCAACTTGAAGGGGCTAGGAGGTTTGACCATTTGTGAAGTCATCTCCAAGACAATGGGGTTGTGATCCAAATCCCCTCCCGACGATACCCACTACCTGATTCGTATATTCCCCTCTAAAAAAGCATTATATATGAGAAATTTTTCTAGGTGTTTTTCCACTCTAGCCTCCCTTAACTGCATGTTCCTCCAAGTAGAGGAGATTTTGGTTGGTTGAATGTCATATAGCCCTACCGCTTCTAGGCTTGTTTTAAAAACATCAACAAGAGGGTCCAACTATGTGGTTGACCCCTAGACTTCACTACCTCCTAGAGTAAAATTTAAGTCCCCTCCAATCATAAAGTCTCAATTGTTTAACAATGAGTTTTGAAGGGAAAGTTCCCATAATTGACTTTGGTTTTAATAGGGTATATAAAGGTTGATGGACATAAATTCCATGTTTAGGTCACTTGATAGGAGGGAGATGCCCAATCCATCCTGGATAGCCCAGGAGTTTTTATAAGCATGGAGCTTCTCTTCCATCATATTATCAATCCCCCATACTTTTCCCAGATATCCAAGGCCAAAAAATCCCATCCCGATAGAGGTGTAGAAAGGGTTTTTATAACTCTATCCCCTTCCATTATCATTTCCTGTAAGAGAAGAATTAATGGAATATGAGTATCCATCAATCGTTATATGACCAATTTTATAGAGGGATTGGCCAACCCTTTTCAATTTAGTGAGAGGATGATCATAATGGGCCCTTCCCTAGGTAATTTTCTCTAAGGGTCTCGAAAAGAGATTTATGCTCACTAGATATGACTTTTGAATTTGTTTGCTTTTGGGCTAAAGAGATGAAATATTTCCTATTTCTCTGGGAGGGATTTAGCTTCATTTCTCCATAATATCCTATCCCACATTCCACTCCTTGCAAGAGAGGGTTTAGTCCCCTGTACTTGGAGCATAGGTTATTGTTGGCACTGCGTGCATTTGTAAGACCCTAGTTTCGAGTTATCGTTTGACCAACAAAACCCTTCAGACACAGGCCCTTTCAACATCACCTACATGTGCATATGAAGTCTCACTCGAGGTATCTATTGGGATTGCAGGAACCAAGTTTCTGAAGTGATGAGGGAATGGGAGGTTAATATTTTATTCATTCTTAATTATCTATTTTGTGCAAGATATTCTGCAAGTACTCTTCTTCATTTAATTAGTGAATCTCAGATTCATATTATCATTATATTCCAGATTACAACATAAACTCATTACTGCAACAGTCATAACTATTGCATTGTGAATACACATAAGACAAATCTACTCTAATATGCATCCAGGCAGATTCCATAAACAATCACACAAAATACATCCAACACAACATTTAACGTGGTTCACCCAACTATGGGCTACGTCCACAATGAATGGTTTCTTTATTATATGTTTGGTAATTGCTTCAGGCTTGCACACTATGCTTACAAAGATACATCATGGTTATCTTTCTCTTCTCTTAGCCTAGCCGCTCTATGTGCAAGCCTTTTTCTCTCTACATCATCTCTTTAGCATTCAGACATAGATTCCAATCTTCAACATAAGAGAATAGAATAAATGAGGAACCCCTATTGTCCCAACCCATTACATATTTATACATAAAATATAGGGTTTAAAACCCTAATTTGTTCATCCCAAAACACTATTACAATGTATGACTACTCCAGTTAACTGGATGTTTGGGTTTCTTTCTCCTGCTTTCCGTTTGCATGTTTCTTTTTCACTGTGACCATTGTTCTTCCTGCTTTTGCACGTCCTTCTATCTTTAGAACGCCGAGTCGTCATCTTTCCTTTTCGTCTGCTTTCTTCTCCAACTTTATTCTTCTCTCTTCTTTATTCCTCTTTCTACTTTATTCTTCTATTTTATTCCTCTTTCTGTGCATTGTCCTCCTGAATGTGCCTCACCTGCGCATTGTCCTCTTGGATGCGCCTCAACTGTGCACTCCCTATTCTTCCTTCTTCTTCTGCGCACTTTTTCTACCGTTAGGATTTTTATCAAAATAGTATCCAAGATTTCCTGTCCAATAGTCCCCCAACACTCACTTATTGATCATCCCAAGCCACTCAAGCCTGTTTCCTACTCCCACCTCAATGAAATTTTGGGAGGTTTCCTTTTCTACCTCCACTTATTTGAGTATCGTTTCCTTTGTTTCTACGATCTCTTCACCCCCCTGCACAGTCAAGGTTGTAAGTTTTTCTTCTTGCACACTATTCTTACAAAGATACATCATGGTTATCTTTCTCTTCTCTTAGCCTAGCCACTCTATAGTGAAAGCCTTTTTCTCTCTACATCATCTCTTTAGCATTCAGACATAGATTCCAATCTTCAACATAAGAGAATAGAATAAATGAGGAACCCCTATTGTCCCAACCCATTACATATTTATACATAAAATATAGGGTTTAAAACCCTAATTTGTTCATCCCAAAACACTATTACAATGTATGACTACTCTAGTTAACTGGATGTTTGGGTTTCTTTCTCCTACTTTCCATTTGCATGTTTCTTTTTCACCGTGACCATTGTTCTTCCTGCTTTTGCACGTCCTTCTATCTTTAGAACGCCGAGTCGTCATCCTTCCTTTTCGTCCTCTTTCTTCTCCAACTTTATTCTTCTCTCTTCTTTATTCCTCTTTATACTTTATTCTTCTATTTTATTCCTCTTTCTGTGCATTGTCCTCCTGAATGTGCCTCACTTGCGCATTGTCCTCTTGGATGCGCCTCAACTGTGCACTCCCTATTCTTCCTTCTTCTTCTGCGCACTTTTTCTACCCTTAGGATTTTTATCAAAATAATATCCAAGATTTCCTGTCCAATAGTCCCCCAACACTCACTTATTGATCATCCCGAGCCACCCAGGCCTGTTTCCTACTCCTCCATGCCTCAATGAAATTTTGGGAGGTTTCCTTTTCTACCTCCACTTATTTGAGTATCATTTCCTTTGTTTCTACGATCTCTTCGCCCCCCTGCACAGTCAAGGTTGTAAGTTTTTCTTCTGCTTCTTGAGCTACATGTTTTACCTTGGCCTATGTAGTGGCTAATTCACCTATCACCCTCAGAACTTCTTCTTGCAGCGGTCCTAAACGCCGCTGAAGGATCTTATGTCGATCCTTCATCTTCTCCACTTCTACGTATGACTGCCTCTGAGCCAAAATGGCTGTCATACATTTAGCTGGTGGAAGTCTAGTTATTTTCTTTGAATCTTTATGTGCCTTTTCCCGCGCTTCTCTTAATTTGGCCTCCACAACCTTCATCTCGAGATATTCCACTAAGTCTGTTCATATATGCACGCTCTCCTCACAGAGTTTGGTGTACTCTTCTTCCACTCTCTTTATGTTGGCGATTGTTGTCATCACCGTTCTCTCCCTACCTGCTCTTACTTCTGATGGTGTGTCTGGTGTACTACACAATTATAGGTCTTCTATCTACAATCATATCCTTTTATGACTTCACCAATCTTTAATACTTGTTCTTCCATAGTAGCTTATACTACTATGGGAACTTCCATAATTGCCTTGTATAATTTTAGTACGACCGCTTGTGTTTTCTGCACCATAAGTTCAACTTCGTCCCTTTCCTTGAGGGATTTCTTTACCCTTTCCTAGGCCTCGTTCTTGTATTTCATGAATTCCTCCACTCGACCTTCAACTTCCTTCTTCTATTGAAGCCATTTGTTAGTACTGCACGTGGTTGTAAGAACCTAGGTTCGAGTTATCGTTTGACCAACAAAACCCTTCAGACACCGACCCTTTCAGCATCACCTGCATGCACATATGAAGTCTCATCCGAGGTATATATGGGATTGTAGGAACTGGGTTCCTGTAGTGATGAGGGAATGGGAAGTTAATATTCTATTCATTCTTAATTATCTTTTCCGTGCATGATATTATACAAGTAATCTTCTTCAGTTACTTAGTGAATCTCATATTCATATTATCATTATATTCCAGATTACAACATAAACTCATTATTGTAACAATCATAAATATTGCACCATGAATATTCATACGACAACTCTACTCTAATATGCATCCATAAATATTCTGTAAACAATCGCACAAAATACATCCAACACAACATTTAACGTGGTTCACCCAACTTTGGACTACGTCCACAACGATTGTCTTCTTTATTATGTGTTTTGTAATTGCTTTTGGCTTGCGCACCACACTTACAACGATACATCATGGTTATATTTCTCTTCTCCTAGCCTAGTCTCTCTATAGTGCAAGCCTTTCTCTCTCTGCATCATCTCTTTATCATTCAGACATAGATTCCTATGTTCAATAGAAGTGAACAGAAGAATTGAGGAACCCCTATTCTCCCAACCCAGTCCATATTTATACATAAAATCTAGGGCTTAAAACCCTAATTTGTTCATCCCAAAACCCTATTACAATGTATGATTACTCCAGTTAACTGGTTGTTCGGGCTGCTTTCTCCTGGTTTTCCGTCTGCATGTTGTTTTTTCACTTTGATTGTTGTTCTTCTTGCTTTTGTGCGTCCTTCTATGTTTAGAATGTAGGGCTTTCATCCTTCCTTTTCGTCCACTTTCTTCTCCATCTTTATTCTTTGCTTTATTCTTCTCTTTGCTTTATTCCTCTTTTTGCTTTATTCCTCTTTCTACTTTATTCCTCTGTTTTATTCCTTTTTCTACACACTGTCCTCCTGAATGTGCCTAAACTACACAATGTCCTCTTGGATGCACCTCAACTGTGCACTGTCCTCTTGGATGCGCCTCAACTGTGCACTCCCTAGTCTTCCTTCTTCTTCTGCGCACTTATTCTACCCTTATGATTTTTATCAAAATTGTATCCAAAATTGCTTGTCCAACAATTATATTTGATCTCGGTGGAAGTTGAAGGAGAAACATGAGTAGATGGATCGACATGAGGAGCCAAAGGTTGTTCATATAGGGAGGTAGAAAAGGGGTTTTCCCTAGGTTGGAGGAGGTGAGATAACAAGATTAATGAAGATGGTTGGGCACCCAAAGCCTAGAAATAATCGAGAGAAAATCCTTCCCTATACCCCCCACAAAAGCAGAGTCTAAATACATTATTGATAACAAATGAATATCCAATTCATCAAAATTAGAAATATGATT
>ML779954.1:87715-118747 GCA_009831015.1 Picea engelmannii
TAGTGCCTCTAGCATTCTTGAGTGCTTCCTGGAGTTTTTGAATAGGCCCGAGCAGGTCCTCCTCTTGCTATCTTTCTGTCGAAGTAGATGTTTACAATTTCTTAGGCAAAGGTGATCCTTTGGGGGCGGGGACTACCTCCACATCCACCCTGCTTTTCTTTACCCAAATATTGCACCTCTCAACCTGCTTGAAATCCTTGACAAATTGACCATGGGAATGTAATCTCCTACATTTTAAGGGGATGCCTTCATAATCCACCTTTTGGTGAATAACTGCATCACCTCTTTGGTTTTCTATGGAGTCTTCTAATTCTCCTAAGAGGTTCAACCCAACCAGAAGGCATGATATACCCATATAGTATGTGGAGCAAAAGGATAAGTCCGTCTCATATAAAAATCCAAAACCTCTTCCAACCAGATAATTAAAGGGATACGCTGAATACAAACCCATATTGACATGATGTCAAGATTCTCTGATTTGGCATTAGAGTCCACCTTCATTTTTTTGAGAAATAGGGCTTGTGACCCCAATTTATGACTATATAGGATGATATGGTTCACATCTTCCCTTGAGTTCATGACCCATATCATCTATCCCTTCGCCAATATCATACTTTTGGGATCGTAGCTGATGAGGGTTTTGAAATTTTCTATTGTACACCATTTGAGAGTACCCATTGCAATTTGTTTGCTCATAAATTTTCCTACCATAGCCACTTCCTCCACGTATAGAATCTCATTGAGCTTTATACCCTCTCCCAATACTAGGTTTCTTTCCTCCACCTTTCACTTGATACATTTTATGTTTCCCCTCTTGACCTCCATGGATTCCAATCCCTGACGCCTAACGAAGGGATTTGAGTGCACCACATAATAACAACCACTGATGAAATCACCTGTAAGATGTTGGTTGATAAACCCATCACACTTTTAACCCACTGAGCTTGCTCAAAGATTAAATCCAAGACTGGCGCTATTCGCCTTTGCTAATTCACTATCACGATGACCTAGGATGGAGGTTTGTGAGCAATCAAATTCCCGTGTGTAATCCTCTACATTAGTCGAGAGGGAGAAAACAACCATAAATCTCTTCAAATCTAGATCAAGTGCTCCATCATTAACCCTTGTGCTTCCTATGAGATGAAACTCTTCATAGATCTAATATACCTTAGGTATATTACAAATTATAATGTGAAATCAAGCAATAATCACCTATCTCCACTATCAAACTTGGGGTTTGAGTTTCTTGGAGTGGATACCAAGGTGTAAAATTTTTAATTGTGACTATTATATGGAATGATATGACTTGAGGACTAGATGAGGCAACTTGATTCCTACTTTGAGGTACAACAACATATAAATGAAGGAAAAGTTGTGTCCACACAACAAATCTTTGTTTTGGTTGGAGAATTCATGCAAGCACAAATAGACACTTGATGTCACTCAAGGTATTGCTTGGAACAAGTTCAAAACTGTTTTCAAGGATAATTCCTCTCATTAATTACTAGAAGGAGCAACAAAACATTAGTAACACCCGTGAAAAATGTAGAATCAATTAGTAGATTCCTACATCTAAGAATTTAACCACTATTCCATCCAACTTAAAGTGATGGACGGAGATAAAGTAAGTCATGGAGTTCATTGGTGAAATGATCAACCTTTTAAAAACAAGCTTAATATGCTTAACGTCTTCACTATGGAATATATTTATCTAGATGTGAAGATAAGAAAGGAAAATAATAGTTAGAGGAAGCTAAATAATATTGTTGGTGCTAATTCCAGTCAATGGAATAATACCATTGTTAAGGATGACAAGCCAAAGAAGACATTTAGTAGGAGTACATAGTAGAAAGCGAACTCAAAGTCGTCTTCGGAAGGAAAAATTGTCATTTAAAAGAACAAATCTTCATTCTACATTATTATAAAAGAAAAGGACATCTAAAAGAACATTATTGGAAATTGAATTTAGCTAAGCACCAAAAGTCTACATAGAGTGCAAAGAGAGAAATATCAATACCCAACTCAAGGACTGAAGGCATTTCTTTGGTTCTAGTTGTTTATCCTACTCACATAAAGTGCTAGAGGTTATTATCCATTGCAATCCAAATCAAGGAGATTGTAACCACAATTTTTATTAATGGAAATGAATGAGATTTGATCTGAAAAGTAGTCGTCAAGAAGCAAAATATACCCACAATCACACATCTTGAACCTTTCCCCTTGGCTTGGCTTAATAGGGACAAGTACTTGTGCATCCAATGCAAGTTCAAGGTCAAATTAATCATGTTAGTGAATTATATCAATGAATTATAGTTTAATATAGTGCCTTTAGATGCACGATGTCATTTTTTACAATGTATACATATAAGATTATGATGTAGTCTATCAACAACACAAGAAGTAATAAAGAACAAAAAAAGATGGAAACGCCTATTTAATGTATGCACAAAAAGCTCTAACACCCTTAGCATTGGTTTCATTGATTGAATATGGAAGACTTAACAATGCCTCAATACCATTTACATTTCTCATTTTGTGAGTAGAGAAGTAAGAAAAGTTACCTCTTTACAATATATGCTAGAATTATAAGGACTCATGGTATGAAGTCTAGACACAGTAGGAGAAGTGTAAGCATGATCAACTTGATTATCTAACAAAATGCTATCAAGAATTCGGTTGGTAGCCACAAGCCACAAGGTATGCCTCCAAGTTGTGCAATCAAGCATGACAAAATGCAATAGGGAGTTATTATACCTAGCATGGCCCTACATAAAACTTAATTGTTAGAGAATGAATGGACCAAATCACACGTTCAATAGTTGTTTAATAAAGGGCACATATGCCTCAATAGATCACAACATGGATCAATGATGGTGTTGGTTCCAAAGAAAGATGGTATGAGATCGAGTTTGGTGAACATGTATTATATGTGCACCTTCTCGTTTTGTACTTTATCCTTAACTTGTTTGGATGACTTACTGTAAATTGATCACTCACACACTTTATTATATTTTATTGGAGACTTGGTCAACTTTTATCACTCTCCCCACAAATTTGTACTCTACATATAGTAATACAAATAAGTGTATATCATGTGTATAGTTCCAATAATCTTCTTCTCAATCTTGCATACTTTCCTAGTTGTGATTACCATGGATTGAGTTTATTTTTTCATTATTTGTATTGTGCAAGCCCCAAGGGTTGGATCAATTGGTAGATGATATTTTATTAAGTCCACATAGGTCCCAAAATTAAATATTTGTAGGGTCCCTAATAATTACTAGTTCCCTATACAGTTGGAAATCAATTTGTCTTCCATCCGAAAATTCAAGGGAATAAAGGGAGAGCTCCTCAAGGGATGGCCCAATACCAACACCTCCATTCTTCCCTTAAGTGTGTGGGGGTTGGATGATATTATTTCCTGAGGGGGAAAATCAAATTTGTGCTCACACCAATTGGTATCAAAACCTCGATATGAGGGATTCACAAGAGCTTCTCCATTATGATATTCTTTGTAATTTTCTTCCCACTAAAAGTATTTATTCAAGCTCTTGAGATTACAGGACTATAACATAAATCAAAATTTATTCCACAAGGGGAAGGGAAGTTTAAGAGGACAAGAGCTCCCATAAAATTTTTAGTTGTAAATGGATTTTAAAAAAATCGATATCTATCTTTGAATTTTGATTTTTTTCTAGTTTTCAATATAGAACCCATGTCTCGGTATTATGGTTGTAAAGCTCCATCTATTACATCATCTCCCAAGTCTAGTGGTTTCCCATAAAATATACAACGAATTAGGAGACTCTAGAGGCTCCAACCTTTCCCAAAGTCTTGGTTGAACAAATGAAGGAGCAACAATACTTATTATTAGAAACCCTCATTACTCAACAACAACAACAAGCCCAAGTGCAATAAGAGTTTTAGGTTACAACGATACATGGTATTATGTGTGTGTTACAATAACTCGTTATGCAAGATTAGGCCCAACTACAATCTCAACCTCAATCCACTATTCACTAAGTGGTTACATTATTTAGAAGACCTTAATTTGGACACTAAACTATTAGTACTAAAATTAATGGAGCTTCCAATGATGAAGAGCTTAAGTCTTGGATCCACAATGTGGAAGATTGTTTCAAAACCCAGTTGAAATTGGTAGAGACCAACAAGATTATGGTCATTGAAGTTCAAATGAGGGATATGCCCTTAAATGGTGGCAAATCCACACCTAAAATTTTCACTAATAGGAAATAAGGTTTTAATGGAGGTTTATTATAATTAATTTTCACAATGCCTAATTGCAAAGGTTTTTAGGTGAAGGTTTTTATAGAGATGGGGAGTAGATGTTTTTGTGAAAATTGGAATTGGATGCTCCAAAATGTATTTGATGCACTAATGCAGTTAACATTGGTGCTCCATGAAACATGTGCACTAGAGGGAAAAGGGCACACACGACACCTTTCAAATGAAAATTCTCTCTATGGAATCCAATGTACCACAAAGGGGTGCCTATTTTAAAAAACAAGTACCAACTATATTAAGTTAAGATGATGCACCAAAAATGATTCTCCAATATGTCATTTAAAGTGCATTTATTACAACTTCGACAATTCGTATCCAATTTTGAGTGATTGTGTTGATCTATAAATTAACATGGAGATTCTATGAGATAATTTATCACGACACATCCTAAAATTCTATTGTAATTTATAGCGAGGTTATCTTTCGTTGTGCAATGATTACTTACTAACAAGATGTAATACTATAAGCATATGGCTATTGATATCAAAGATTACTTATAAAACAACATAAAAGCTACAGTAGTAAAGAGGCAACACCATTAACACATTGAACACATAATGTACCTTAGAGAAACCTGATATGGCTAAACTTCAAGAAGAATTAAGGATGATGCTTTTCTCCTGTATTATGAGATTTATAGTGTGTGTTGGCACAGGGGCAGACCCAGGGTTCAACGCTCAAGAGCGCACCAACAAAGCCCTAACTACCAACCCTTTAGGCAACACCTGTGAAGCAGATGAAGTCTCACCCGAGGTAGAGGCAGGGGTGGTTGCAAGACTCAGCTGTCTGCAACCTTAGCTGGGACACAGATCTGTGATTATCTTTCTTACAACGCACCTAGCATATGTTATTCCTTAACATGCATTCATTAATATACTTCGCAGAAGGCACAGAGAATCACAGTGAATACTTATTCTAAGAATGATTTAGTACTTATCCACAAAAATATAGGTTAGATTCAACAGGTCAAGCACTAAGCATCTCATATATTAGATCTAATGTTCATTCATTCATTAACAACACAGAGCATAACTAGATCTATTTAATCACATCAAGCACTTATCCAAGAAGAGATAAACACATAAGAGTGAAGCACAAAGCACTATACACACAGTTACCGTGGTTCACCCCCACCCTGGGGCTACGTCCACAAAGTCTTCTTCTGTTATTATCTTCTGTAAACCAAGTTACAACACAAAGCCTTCAAGATCCTACCCTGCCTAGGACAAGAGATATGTGCAACTCGCTAGATCCTCTTTCCCCGGGTAGATCCAAGCACTAAGTCCTTCCCTGACCCGTGCACTCAACACTTACAATACTTACAGTAGGCACAAAGCTCTTACAGTCACACAGACGTCTGATCACATAGATCTACTTTTGCACTAAGCCTTTCACTTTACATCACACAACTGTCCTACATTACTATCTCCTACCCTTCTATTTATACATACAAAAAGGCCTAAATCAGGGCCGATATCCCTTTCCCATTACAATATTCCCAAAAATCCCAAAAAGCCCAAAAAGCCCAAAAATCCCTAAAAAGGGGCGGGGATCCTGTGATCTCCTCTTCGCCATGCGCTCCTTCTCCGACTGGATGTCAGAGTACCAAAAACGGTCAAATATGACCAAGTATTCCTCAAAACTTGGTCAAGGGCCAACAATGTGAGTTACATAGAAAAATAATCACTCACCACGAAGTAGATGGACACTGTGGCATGAACATGATATTACAAAATCACCTACTTCCTCTGATTTGATCTAATTCCCCACTTCTTTTATCTTGTAAGCTATGGAATAATAATTCACTACAATATGAACGTAACCCTTTCCTTCTCTTACAAATTAATTTTTAACTTATCATGGTAGTCATTAGGATTATGGTTTTTGCATGCACCAACTCTCGATTAGGTTAGGATTTCAGACCATCTATAATCTTTTTGAAATCCCACATGTGACTATCTCGACATGCATAAGTAATGGGATTTGACATGGTACCCACTTGGTACCTCAATGATCAACGCAGAGGTCAAATTGTTGAAGTCATAAGTCCCTCACACAAACTTCAATTAAGGTGTTCTTTAGACTATTGCAAATATCTCAACGAGTAGAACAAGATTGAGGGGATGGGAACTATGTTTACAGAATTTTAACCCCAACAATGATTGTTTAATGGCCAAAACAAGATTTAAAAGTTTATAGATCTCAAATCACTAAATTGAAATTGACCTTTAAAATGGGCTCAATGAGTCCTTATCTATGTTTTTCCGCAACAAAAATACCAATAATAATGAAAAAAATATAAATAATCCATTTTGAATCACACACAATGCACTTCACTTGATATTTTATGATATACTATTTTGGAGGATGGCCAAATGACACCTTTCATTTAGTAGTGTACCATGTAAAAAATTGTTAATGACCAAGGAAATTACTACAATAGTGTAAAAGAATGTAAGTCCATGGAAGTTTATATTACACAATGCTATACACCACTTTAAGAACATTGGTTAAAGCACCCACTACATACTCATGAATATTGAATGTGATTATGGCACTCATATATTTTTACCACCACATACTCATGAATATTGGATGTGATTATAATGGCACTCATGTGTTTTTAGAGAGCATCATACTACTTTTTAATTAGTTGAAATGTGCTTATGAATAGTTGCACCATTAGTCTATCGATGTGTCAACTTTAGACATGCACTAGTGTATTGATACACCATTTAATATATAAAAGTAAAATAAAAATAAATTCATTTTTAATTTGACATTGCATTTCATTATTATACTCAATTTATCCTTTATAGCATCAATGTGCCGACTTAAGTCATTGCCTTGCTATGTTCTTGCTATCCATTGAGCATTGTCATACATTTTTTTTTTAGAGTTTAGGGTTTTTAATTTTCCATCTAAAACATCCCAATTCAATTTCTTTTACATTCAATGCTTTGGAGCCTCGAGAGCAAGCAATGGGCCGGGTAGTCGATTGATTATTATGTGTATGTTTAAATATTGTTACTTAGTTTTTTACCTTTCTATGTGTAGAATTTTTTTTCCGCACTACATTTATTTGATTTTTTATTAACACATCAATTCTTAATAAATGTGTTTTTTATTAACACATCAATTCTTAATAAATGTGTTTTTTATTCAATAAAATATATCAATACTAAATATATTAATAGTTAACTGAAATGCATAATTATATATATAATAGCAGTATTGTATTATCGTTTGAAGAAACATGTTTTCAAACTTTCGATATCTAGATAAATAATAAAGAAGCAAAAAACACCACTCTCTATCCTACCACTACTTACACCGACAACCCGGTCATATATATTTGAAGTGAAAGTTAAAGAAGTTCAATTCGATACCATCCATCATATATGATGTTAAATGTACCAATAGTTAACTAGAGCACCACCACAATGTGCCATGGATATCATGTCACATTGTAAAAACAAAAAAAATAAAAATATTATTGAGCCCATCCATGTTGGTGTGTATGATATACAAGTGACTACCTCAATGGTGCACATTTTTTTATACATGGAGAACCATGACTAGAAGATGGACACCTTTTTAGATGTACAAGATACAATTTGTTGATATACTTTGTGAGCATTATTATGGTGAATGCAATTCTCTTTTGCATTCACCTCAATTCCAATACAAATGAGATATAGAAAATTAAGTTAGGGTTCTCCAAAATTATTCCCAGTGGCAAGGGGATACGTTACATTCTTGTTTAGAAAAAGGGTTAATAAGGATGAAATGGTTAAAGGAATGTGGTTTTGGGAAAAAAAAATTCCCACTCTGAGATATTAGGAGACAAGATTTGACCATTTGAAAGATAAAATCAACCTAGATATGGTTTGGGTCAATCTTCATTATTGCACTCTGGAATTGTGGCATTAGGAGGTATTCAAGGGCACTGACAACAGATTGGGAAGGCTCAATGTATTGGATGAGAATAACATTAGAATGAAATATATTTCAATGGTAAATATTTGCGTAGAATTGGATTTAAGAGATGGATTCCCATACATGATAGACATAGAAGCAAGGAAAGATCAATGAGTTTGTATCCCTTCACACCATCAGGGTATCCAACAAAGAAACACTCTGTGCTCTGTGGATCAAGTACCTTCCTCTTCTTAGAGGGAATCCTGGCCCATGCACGTGAACCGAAACTACGGAAGTGGGTCACTTCTGGTTTGAGGCCGCTCCAAGCCTCGTAGGGGGTCTTATCCTTGACAAATCTATGGGGAGATATGTTTTGGATGTAGGTTGCACAATTAAGTGTTTCAACCCATAATCTTTGTGGAAGTGACTTTGCATGTAGCATGCAAGATGCCATCTCTTTTAGAGATGTATTTTTCCGCTTAACAACTCTGTTTTGCTGCGGAGTATAGGGAATTGTGTGTTGCAAATGAATCCCTGCCTTGTGACAAAGAATCTGTATCTTCTGGTTGACATACTCTCCCCCGTTATCTGTTCGGAGGACTTTGATTTTATTTCCTGACTGTGTCTCTTCAAGGGATTTGAAATCTTTGAGGTGTTGAAAGACCTCTGATTTTTGCCTGAGAAAGAAAACCCATGTGAAGCGTGAGAAATCATCAACAAAAATGTGTACGTACTGTTAGCGTTAGAAGTTGCCCCTAGACTGCTATAGGGTCAAGCCTAGCACATCTTCGTTATTGCAATGATTTTTATAAATAAGGATGTGTTTTGGGTTTTGAAAGAAGGTGGATCAGGTAGATGGAATGAGAATGAATAAGAGAAACAGGCTAAATGCAGATCAATAAAAACACCATTGGGCATGGAGTCAAGTTAACACCCTGTTGATCGAAGGCAATCAAAATGTATATCATATAAGAAGTTTATATGAAAATGGGTAGAAGAATAGGGAATAAACAAAAAGTAGAACACCCATCAAACCAAGTTTCTCTTTGTCAAATGGATGAAATGGTACTTGAAACAAAACACACAAATAATAGGCAGTCACGACAAAATATTTACCGCTCGGGAATCTGTCATCCATGAGAAGCCATTGATTCTCAATGTCTGCAATTCTTTCAAGTAAGACGAAAAACAGAATGTAAAATAAGGAAGATGGAAAAACAATGTTTAGACAAGAGAAATCACGATATGATAAAACAAGTGTCACATATCTCCAATGTCAAAAGTGATCACAAAAATACAATGGCCTCAGACTTACAATAACTCAGACTGTATGCTATTTCATCAAAGTCTTCTCAGGCCTTACCCTCTCGGGCCTCTCTCTCTCCTATTACAACCTCATTCAATTTATAATCTCCTAGCTATTACATATCTTTAGGAATGTAATCCTATCCACAAATGAAAAACAATCCAAATAATAAAGGAGATGAAATCAAATATGGATTTTCTCCAATTGACTGCTAACTTTATGCCCAAAAATCTGGAGCCAATCCTCCTTTAAATTTTGAAATTAACTACCTTTAATTGATACTCTGCCACCTGTTCATTGAAGGGGCGAATGATGCCTAGAATATTGGAATTTCTTAAAATCTGGATCTAATTGATTTTACTGCTGAAAATATGGAAATGATATCTCTGATTGCCATCTACCCTGCCACCTGGTTGTCAACTGTACCTAGCAGATTTGTATACTCTGCTTCCCTGGTTGCCATCTGTTCATTTAAATTGCTAGAATTTGAATCAAATTCTTTCATGCCTTTATGATTTCTGTCAACAGGAAGCTATGGATTGTTGCTATCCATCATTTTGCACCGAAATCCATACCATAATTTATCAGCTGACGATAGATATGGTGCACTGCCCTGTCATCATCTTCAACATGCTCCACCCAAGTCACCTTGGAATAGCTATTGGGCATCTCTTGAATGAGACAACTAGATGGTCGCCTTCGACATCTTATCACTGAAGAAGAATTCTCTCGTAAACTGTCCAGAGAGACATCAACAACATCCCATATTGAGTCTGAATGCTGCTTGCAATATCTCATGAAGTAATTCTCCTGGGTAGGCACTAGTGGAGAGGGTACTTGAAAATCCGCATGTATCACTTGCAAAGCACCATTGTAGTTGTCTGCCACGCCTGTTGAAAAAACATCCACAGTAAATGGGCATGATACAATGCCAGGAAACATGCTTGACCATTGATTCACATCCATTAGAGTCTCTAAAAGATTAATAGAATTCATGATTACAACACCAGTCTCTCGAGATGCTTTAGCCTTTAATCCATAGGGCCTTGGACCTATGCCTCGAGGAAAGGTGCAAATGTATTCATCTTTGTTCAGAATATCAATACTATTCTCCAGATGCATGTTACTTTGGTTGGAATTCAGAGTATTAACACGTAAAAGAGATACAAAATTCCTAGGATCTTGTCCGTTGGCAATGTGATCGACTTCTTGAACTAACCCTCCATTTGATAGTATATCCCACTCATTTATAGAATTTTCATCTCGAAGGAAATAAAACACTTTTTTTGGGGGGAACAGGTAGCCAGAGGGATGTAGCAGCACTGAGAATAATTCCAGGAGGCCTGCATGGATAATCTATACTCTTTCTGGTCATCACACGGACATCTTTTGCACCGCTTCCAGAAAGAGTTGTCAAAGTATGTGCAGTTGATGCACTTACACCAGCACATAAGCTTGTGACCATGCGCTCAACTAACTTGAGTATGCTCTTTCTTCCTTCAGGATTAGGTATAACCCCAAGGTCCCTTACTGGGATATTGCCAGCCAAGACACTGGACAGACGCTCAAATTGCCTCGGAAAAAATTGCCCAAACGTTGCGAGGAAAAAATGCTAAATCATCACTATTAATTTACTTTGATCCTGCAGATTAAGACCGCCCAGAAAGCATTTGAATGATGATCAAAGGGATGTGAAGATATGTAAATTTATTGGGGTTGTTAGGTCCATCAAGATATCGCTTAGCCACTTGAGAGGTGCAGATTACTAGTATGTAAAAACATGTGTAGGCAAAGGGGTTTTAAATTAGACACCTTTATAGTCTTGTACATCATTGCCTTAACACTTCCTCGTGGCACCTTGGCGTTTTGAACTCTTCTGCCTACAAATCGAGCACCTGACATTTCTGAGTCTCGATCTATTTAATTCTGCCAGCGTTGACACTTGGAGCAATTTGAGATTGGATACACCGCCCTGGTGAACTCTCTCCTTGTGGCTTGTGTTGTTTTGATTATGTGTACTAACTCTGATTGTGTTTGATGGCAGGTGCTGGAGATTGGCTCCTGACCAATAATTTTTTCTCTCTCCAATGAGGCAAGTTAAAATCTCAGCACTATTTCTGGCACATGCAATACCAGTGCTTAGGAACAACACCTCTTGGTGCTACGGGAATAACCCCATTCCTGCAATAAGGAGAAAAATTGAAAATTTAGTATCTGGATACTAACATTGGCTCCTTCTGGGGGATGATGCTCTCCCTGTGAGGCATCAAGAACAAGGAGACCACTGTGCCTTTTCCTCTGTGCATCCATGCAATGCAGCCTATAAAATTTGTCTCTGCCAATGTTCACATTCTTCTGTGTTGTGCCTAGTCCATTGGGTTATGGAGTCCATCAATAACATTTCAAATCAGGCCCAAACTTCTGCAACTTATTCAAACTCTAACAAAATGCTGAAAACAAACTTGCTGCAAATCTGATTACACTATGCAAACTGAAAAAACAAATGCTCAAGAAGAGAGCTTATTGCCTGCCCTACTTCTAACCAATTATACCTTCACTTGATCAAGTGAAATTATGTTTCCAATGAAACCATGATAACATCGAGCTAATTGTAAAAACTCCTTGCATGCAGAATAAGATCAAAGAAAACTTCCTTGCGTGTAACAAAATTTTAACTTGTAACACATACTTACAACCATCATCTTCTTTGATTTGAAACTTTGCAGGGCTGAAAACTTATGAGAATAATGACTCCATATAAATAGCTATTGGATCATAGAAGAAAGAAGTAGATTGATAACCAAACATGGTTACCTTTGCTTGCTGCTCGATGTTTACTTCAACTTCTGATGTATGGCTGCCATAATCTGGTTCCAACTGTTCATGACTAATGGGCAGAATGTTTTCATAAATCTGTTGATTAGCTTCTGTCACCATAAATATAGTAGGCTGCTGATAACCTTCATCAATACTGTTATGTTTATCAGATTTATCAATAACAATATGTTGAGGAAATACTTTGTCCTTATACTCATCATAAACATGAGCTTTTCCATTCAAAACAAAAACTGCAGGGGCATCAAGAACAAGATCACATGCATCTACGACTATGCAATCATCCTTCCTATCATCAATGGTATCTTGAAGGTCTTCCTTAACAAAATAATTTTCATCCTTACCATAAGGAGAAAAATATACTTTTTGCTGAATATGCTTCTCAAATACATCACAACAATTTTCAAAAAGACTTTCAGCTGAAAATTTTCCTTTATAAAATATATTGAAAGCATCATGAAAACTTGCCAATGAGTTAATACTTGAAGCTGGAAGAGATCTGCACCAGTCGAGGGCTGCTCCCTTCAACGAATATCTGAAAATCTCGATCTTGACATCCTCATGCACAATCTGATGTTCATGAATAAACTCATGAAAATCCAGCAGATGTTCGGTCAGAACCTCCCAATCTCCGTCTTTAAATGTAGAAAGAGTACCTTTCCATTCATTTCTGCTAAGAATTGGGTTTGGAAAATCAATGACATCTGAAAAATCACAAAAAGAAAACCTTTGAGCCAGAATGGCTTCCATGCTTGGATCCATTGGAGTCGCCTATTAATATTTAGATAGTGGAGTAGCCATGGTGAAAGGTCTGCAGTCAAGCACATGTCCTCTTCTTGTTCACCATCAAGAAGCAGATCTAATTGTTTTCGTTCTCCCAGGGAAGATATCTTTGCTGCTTCATCCCCGACAACGACGCCAAAAGATGTTAGTGCTAGAAGTTGTCCCTAGACTGCTATAGGGTCAAGCCTAGCACATCTTCGTTATTGCAATGATTTTTATAAATAAGGATGTGTTTTGGGTTTTGAAAGAAGGCGGATCAGGTAGATGGAATGAGAATGAATAAGAGAAACAGGCTAAATGCATATCAGTAAAAACACCATTGGGAATGGAGTCAAGTTAACACCCTGTTGATCGAAGGCAATCAAAATGTATATCAGATAAGAAGTTTATATGAAAATGGGTAGAATAATAGGGAATAAACAAAAAGTAGAACACCCATCAAACCAAGATTCTCTTTGTCAAATGGATGAAACGATACTTGAAACAAAACACACAAATAATAGGTAGTCACGACAAAATCTTTACCGCTCAGGAATCTATCATCCATGAGCAACCATTGATTCTCAATGTCTGCAATTCTTTCAAGTAAGATGAAAAACATAATGTAAAACAAGGAATATGGAAAAACAATGTTTAGACGAGAGAAATCATGATCTGATAAAACAAATGTCATAGATCTCCAATGTCAGAAGCGATCACAAAAATACAATGCCCTTAGGCTTACAATAACTCAGACTGGATGCTATTTCATCAAAGTCTTCTCAGGCCTTACCCTCTCGGGCCTCTCTCTCTCCTATTACAACCTCATTCAATTTATAATCTCCTAGCTATTACATATCTTTAGGAATATAATCCTATCCACAAATGAAAAACAATCCAAATCATAAAGAAGATGAAATCGAATCTGGATTTTCTCCAATTGACTGCTAACTTTATGCACAAAAATCTGGAGCCAATCCTCCTTTACATTTTGAAATTAACTACCTTTAATTGATACTCTGCCACCTGTTCATTGAAGGGGTCGAATGATGCCTATAATATTGGAATGTCCCATTGATAATTCCTTAAAATCTGGATCTAATTGATTTTACTGCTAAAAATCTGGAAATGATATCTTTGATTGCCATTTGCCATGCCACCTGGTTATCAACTGTACCTAGTAGATTTGTATACTTTGCTTCCCTGGTTACCATCTGTTCATTTATTTGAATCAAATTCTTTCATGCCTTTATGCTTTCTGTCAACAGGATCCTCTAGATTGTTGCTATCCATCGTTTTGCACCGAAATCCATACCAGAATTTACCAGCTGACGATAGATATGGTGTAATGCCCTATCATCAGGTTCAACATGCTCCACCCAAGTCACCTTGGAATAGTTATTGGGCATCTCTTGAATGAGACAACTAGATGGTCACCCTTGACATCTTATCACTGAATAATAATTCCCTCGTAAATTTTCGAGAGAGACATCAACAACAACCCATATTGAGTCTGAATGTTGCTTGCAATATCTCACGAAGTAATTCTCCCGGGTAGGCACTAGTGGAGAGGGTACTTGAAACTACGCATGCATCACTTGAAAAGCACCATTGTAGTTGCTTGCCACGCCTATTGAATTAACATCCATAGTAAATGGGCGTGATACAATGCAAGGAAACATGCTTGACCATTGATTCACATCCATTAGAGTCTCCACAAGATTAATAACATTCATGATTACAACAACAATCTCTCGAGATACTTCAGCCTTTAATCCATAGGGCCTTGGACCTATTCCTCGAGGAAAGGTGCAGATGTATTCATCTTCGTTCAGAATATCAATATTATTCTCCGGATGCATGTTACTTTGGTTGGAATTCACAGTATTAACACGTAAAAGAGATACAAAATTCCCAGGATCTTGTCCGTTGGCAATGTGATCGACTTCTTGAACTAACCCTCCATTCGATAGTATATCCCACTCGTTTCTAGAATTTTCGTCTTGAAGGAAATAAAACACTTTTTTTGGGGGGCACATGCAACCAGAGGGATGTAGCAACACTGAGAATAATGCCAGGAGGCCTGCCTAGATCATCTATACTCTTTCTGTTCATCACACGAACATCTTTTGCACTGCTTCCAGAAAGAGTTGTCCAAGTATGTGCAGTTGATGCACTTACACCATCATAGAAGCTTGTGACCATGCACTCAACTAACTTGAGTATGCTCTTTCTTCCTTTAGGATTAGGTATAACCCCAAGGTCCCTTGCTGGGATATTGCCAGCCAAGACACTGGCTAGACACTCACATTGCCTCGACAAAATCTGCCCAAACGTTGCCAGGAAAAAATGCTAAATCATCACTATTAATTTACTTTGATCCTGCAGATTAAGACTACCGAGAAAGAATTTGAACGATGATCAAAGGGATGTGAAAATCTGTAAATTTATTGGGGTCGTTAGGCCCATCAAAATATCGCTTAGCCACTTGAGAGGTGCAAATTACTAGTATGTAAAAACATGTGCAAGCAGAGGGGTTTTAAATTAGACACCTTTACAGTCTTGTACATCATTGCATTGAAACTTCCTCGGGGCACCTTGGTGCTTTGAACTCTTCTCCCTACAAATCAGGCACCTGACATTTTTGAATCTCGATCTATTTAATTCTGCCAGCGTTGACACTTGAAGCAATTTGAGATTGGATACACCGCCCTGGTGAACTCTCTCCTTGTGGCTTGAGTTTGTTTTGATTATGTGTACTAACTCTGATTGTGTTTGATGGTAGGTGTTGGAGATTGGCTCCTGACCAATAAATTTTTCTCTCTCCAACGAGGCAAGTTAAAATCTCAGCACTATTTCTAGCATATGCAATACCGGTGCTCAGGAACAACACTTGTCGGTGCTACGGGAATAACCCCATTCCTATAACAAGGAGAAAAATTGAAAATTTAGTATCTTGATACTAACATGTACCTTGCTTTATTGATTAATGGATGCGGAAAAGGGCCCATGAGGTCACTATGGATCAGATCTAAAGGAAAGGAATCCTTCTGAGTCTTTCCTTTGTCGAATTTCTCTTGAGGGTGTTTTCGAAGATCACATCCATCACAAATTCCTTTGGAGAAGTGGATGTTAGGTAGACCATCAACCATTCCCTGCTCGCTAAGCTGTTGCATACATCTAAAATTTAAATGCCCGAACCTTTTGTGCCATATCCTACTGCTTTCATCAACATGGGTATGCATTAATACAGAATCTGGTCAATAAATTTAGAAAATGTGTAGAGTCTAGATTGATGATTTACCTCACCGGTAGCAACCCTGGAATTGGTTTGCATGTCATAGATATCCACTACATCAGGTGTGAATATGACTCTCTTTCTGGTGCTGGAGTTTTTCATCTGATACGCAGAGAGAAGATTGATGAAAAGTTTGCGAATGTGTAGCACATTATCAAAGCTTTTGTTTGTGAGTTCAATTCTTCCTTTGCCGGTGACCTCGACTGGAAAGTTGTCCCCCATCAAAATAGGAGGACCTTTGCATGCATACAATAAATAATAGACTTATTTTGTGGCTTCCGTGTGGTGTGATTCCCCTGAATCTACGATCCAAGCGTTAGGAGAGGAGTTGATGGCAATCAAAGTATGGCTAGAATTGCCTTTCTTGAGATTCTGATCTTCTGACTTCTTCTTCTTAGCACCCTTGGGGATGATATCTCCAAGGTTTCTTTGATGAAGTATTTGGGACATTTGATCTATCTGTTTCTGCATACATGTGGATTATGGATGGAATCCTTTATGGCAGTAAGTGCATTTCTCCCCTTTTCTTCCCTTTCCACCTTTGGATCCGGAGGCATCGTTGAAGGGTTTTGAGTACCCTTCATTCTTTGGATTTACATGTGCTTTCCTTTACCTTTGTATTTAGATTTCCAATATTGATTACCGCTACCATCTTGCACAGTAAGTGCATGCATCTTTGGGCCTTTGATTTTTCCCATATTGATGAGCTTATTCTACTCTTGTGTCGAAGACTCGATAAAGGCCTCAAGATAGGGCATCGTCCAGGTGGCTCCAGAGGTGATCCTAATTGAATGAAATGTAGATAAAAACACTGAGTGTTCCGGACCAAGTTGGAGAGAATGGTGAGAACCATTTGTTTCTCCTCCTTATATTTATCAACCTCGTAAGCCTTGAGTTGCAACAACACATCCTTATATTTGGTAAAGAAATATTGGAGATTGTTGAAGGTTTTTGGATCCAAAGTGAGAAATTCCACCTCGAGCATGTGTCCCCTCCTTGTCCTGTTTTCCAAAAATCCCGTCCATGGTGGTCCAAGATTCATTGGGATTTTTACAAGAGGATATGTGAAAGAGGAGTTCAAGAGAAATGAGACTGCAAATAGTTCCAAACACTTCATCCATTCAATTTAGATACTTGGATTTTTCTATGGATGATGTTCGTTCATTTTTTGTGTTCATGGTTAACCTATATAATCCTCTGCCTCGAAGATGCATTATCATATTCTCCTTCCATGCAAATAAATTGTACGGTGTAAGAATGAATTCTTTTGGAAATTCCATTTTTCCGTTGTCTTCAATCTTCGGTACATGCTAAAATAATTTGGTTTGTATTTTCCCTAGCAGTCTGTTGGCTCTAATACCATGTAAATGTGTTGAACCTACACAAAATAGATCTAGCTAGCAAATGACATACACAATTTGCAGAGAAAATATGAGAAACGAGAAGCATGAGAGAAAGAATGGAAGAAATCTCATTAACTAAATGAATGAATGATAATTTACACATGATATACTCTGTATAACTCAAGTAATGCACACTGGAGGAGACGCCATTGCGCCATAGTAGTGATATAGAGTGATCCGGACACACACCAACAATTACAGGAGTAAACTGCTACCTAGTCTAGTCTCTCAGACAATTACGAGAGTGAACTGCCACCTATTTTGGGTTAACTAGTCTCTTAGTCTTTAGTTAATTGACTAAAACAGAGTGAAGTGAGGAGGAGATCAGGGAATCATGAGTAATGTGATAGTCCGGTGATGATCCCAAGGACAATGTGCATTAGCTGGTGATGATCCCAATGTTGCATGGTGATAATCCCAATGTGGCATCTAGACTCCACTCAACTGATCAAACTGAAGTGTGAACTGAAGATAATATTCTCCTAGAGGAATATTCTCCCTAAACTATAAGAGAATGAATAATGACTAATAAACATAAGGAAAGCCTTATGAAAAAGAAATCCTTGGTGTGTGTGAAGTATCTCCAACATTGTCAACATAACAAGGGAGTGACAATCAAGACACCAAGTCTCCTACAACCATTAACCATACGAAGTCAATGTTGGGAAGAGGTATCAATGGATGTTATTACAGTTCTACCCAATTTTGAAGGAAAAAAATTCATCATGGTAGTGGTAGATCGACTCACAAAATATGCCCATTTTTTTTTCTCTTTCTCATCCTTTTAAATCAAGTACCAATAGATACAACATTCATGGAAATGATTGAGAAGCTACATGGAATCCCCAAGATTATTGTGAGTGATAGAGATCAATTTTGACTAGTAATTTTTGGATTGAATTATTTTCTTGTTTGGGTACTCAACTGGCTCATATCTCCTCTTAACATCTTCAATCCGATGGGAAAACTAAGATTGTGAATAAATGTCTAGAAGACTATCTTCATTGCTTTGCATATGATAAACAAATACAATGGGTCAAGTGGTTTCCCTTGGAAGAATACTTCATAAAAAATGTCCCCATTTATGGCAATTTATGGATATCATCCTCCATCCATCACATCACCCTTAAGAGGGAAAGCGAAGGTTAAAGTAGAGGAGGACCACATAGAGAACCAATAAGAGGTCCTCAAACTATTGAAGGAAAACTTGGTTACAATACAAAATAGGATGAAAAAACAATCAAGCCATAGATATTGAGTTATTACATTTATATTGTTAGATTATTGTTGTCGGCTAGACCCTTTAATAGTAATTGTACCATTTGTCTCCTATATATACCAAGAATACCTAGTTTTAGAAAGCATCTCATCTTGTACATTTGTTCTATTGTAAAAGGAGGTTTCCCCTCAAATAGGCTTCAAATTCATTCTTTTTTCTCATTCTCAAGGCGTGGAGTTACTTCTCTTTCTCTTTTTATGCTATTTGAGTGTTTGATGCATAACAATATTCAACCCACCAACTTGCTAATATCTTCTTAACATCATGATCCCGGTGAAATTGTTCCATAAATATAGTGACCATATATTTTTCAGGTTGATGTAATATATAATATTTTTCCAATTTATATCACTACAAAGAGGTAATGCATTTTCCTTTATCATTTATGTCAAGTATGTTTTCCATATCACTGTTATTGATAATCCTTTTTATAACCTTTGATTAAGGAAGCATAGGGGTATTGGAAACAATAATATGCAAGTGGGAACTTTTGATATTGGAGAAAACAAAATCATCCATATTCTTGATTACTGGATCATTAGGAGGGATAAATTTAGGGTATTTGTCCTCCCAAAATTTTCTCTATATGTCACCCATCTAGGGAAAATTAGGTGAGGACTGATAAATGCTTTAGTATATTTGAAAAATGGCCTATTTGGATCCATTTTAGGTTTTTCCAATTGAATCATAGGTGTATAATTCTTTGGAGTTACTTCCATATCAATATCACTTGTTTGTACAATTCAAGAAACTTCAATAGTTGTCTTCTTTTGTTTTGAGAATTTCCTTGGAGTTTTGGGAGTAGATTTCCTTGAAGTCACACTGTCTATAATCAAAATTTGACCTAAAATTACTATTTACATATCATTTTTACTCAAAAATAACCCTACTTTGTTTAATTGTCTTACAACTATCAAAACAAATCTTCTCATCAAATTCATGCATCACTAACAATTCAAGAGAAGCATTCCAACTAGCCTTTTAAGAAGATCAATCAATGATGAAAATGAACAAGATTACATTTTAGGTCACTTATCTGTATCAAATAGAACTCATAACGAAACTACAATAAAGAGTCAAACTTTCTTTGTGTAGTGCCCCATTTGTTCCTACTTATTTGATATATTGTATATTATTATTTGAGGGCATTTGTTTATGAATGACCTGATTTATTGATGTGTACTTTGATGATGAAACTCAAACCTTTTAGTTATCTGATTGACATCAAGAGATTATTTTAAACGAGTTCATTTAAACATTTTTTTATGATCACAACATGAAAGGATTAAAATGGATTGATATGATATAATTGACACTTCCAACTCATATGAATATGTGTAACACACCCAACCCCCTAACCCTTCGTTAGGCTGGTGGGGTGTTAAAATTTACTCTTCATCACCTTAAATAATTTCTCATAATGGAGCTCGTAGATGACATATCCTCATCGAGATATTTTCAATGACTGTAACCATGCTCAAAACTGAGCTCTGAATCAAAAGTTATGACCTCTTATAAGTTCTCAAACTTTTTCCTCCAAGTCCAACTCATGTCTACGTGGCACCCACATGGAGCTACACTATCTGATCCATCCTACGTGTTGACCATTGTTGTTGATTTGTAGAGACATATGTACAATCAATGACAAACTTGAAGGCGTTTCTAAGCCAACCGAGCATTGGGATCTCGTGGATCCCTTGCACTCAACACAGTTGAAACCTATTTGGTGGTTGATTATCTAGTGGTCCGGTCCCTGGGACCATAACCCAACCAGGAACCCGCATCCATCGACACATCAACCCACCATGCATCGGGCCCACCTGGCACTAGGCTCATCGGGCACCGGACCCTCGGGTTAACTCTTAAGCAGTCACACTTCGAAAGCCCAATCCGATGATCAAGATGGAAACCAAACATGTGGGACTAATGTGGCACTATGACTTGGAACAACATGTCACTTCTATGTCATCACATCCTCCAGTTTGTATGGAATTTTGAACATCGTAGACATGTGGCACATTATCATCATGGTACATGGACCAACCACTACTCAACACATGGATTGACGTGGCACTGTATGTCATCAGAGGGTATAAGGATCCCCTAGTCAGGTGTTGACACCTGCCCACTTCTTATTGACCCATCTATGTCATCTTGACATCATCAACACGTGCTTTATCTTCCCTTCACTCACATGCTAACAAAGGGAAGGGGTTGTAACTCTTCTTAGAACCTTACCCAATCGGGCACCAGGGAGGAAACCTAAGGAAAGGAGGCTTGGAAACTCCAGTGGTCTGGTTACTCTAGGGCGACAAATTCCTTTTTGAGCTTATCAATAAAATTCAATGATTGATATCTTCTCCCTTATATCCAACAACCAAGGTTTAAGGTGATAAATCAAGGTTCATTCCCGATGGGGTCCATACTTGACACGTTCACAAATAAGAGGCCAATAAGTGTCTCCCTCCATGGCCTTTCGGTCGTTGTGCTGGCCCGACACATCATTATGACGTCACCCTTTCTCTCTCATGTTTATAAGCATAAAAGGGATGGAACCGTGTATTGGAACCCTTCCCATCGACATCGAGGTTTACAAGACTCTGATAACTAGAAGGTCCGAGATTCCCAATCCTCCGGTGACCCGGTTGACCAAGACTCTACCCCTGGCTCCAGATATCCAATGTTGATTCGATGATGGAGGTTTATCCTCCCATCCAATCCAACAACTACTATTTTCTTCGATTTTCAATAGGGAATTCTAAATGACGAAGACATATTTTTGGATTTTATTAGTCTCGTGGTATTCCTTGGTTGGATCTTCCAGTGGGGTTTTGACTGTGCTTTCGTGGGTTTTTAACTCCATTTATTAATGAAAAAAATACCCTATCAAGGATCCCAACGAGGATTTATGTATATTGCAAAATCCCTTATTTTAGTGGACTTGGAGATGTAGGGTTATCGACCTTCTCTGGCCTCTCATTTCTCAAGCATTACAACTAAGTTAATAGAACTTCAAGGGAATATTACAACACTCCAATTATCTCAGAATTTACATTCATTTCTTAATTTATAAGTCTATTTCCCCTTGATAAGAAACCCAATACAACATGTATACTATTGTGCACCCAGGAGCACATAAACACACAACCATTCATTTTCATTATAGACTCTTACTCTTAATCCATGCAATTACATTCCTTATATCAATATGGAGTGCTTTTAGTCTTCAGGACAAAATATAGATTTCTTATGCTTAGATGTGAAACACACATGATTAATTCAATTCCACGACTTCTCAAGCATAAAGACTTGCAAAAAAGACAAGTATCAAGCCCGTTAAATAGGCATACACACTCATGTATACAATACATAAATCAGTCTTCCATTTTATTCACTTACATAGAGGCCTTCACTTGGTAAAGTGAATAACCTGTGGTTGGGTGGAAAGGCACCCAAACACAATCAGTGGGATAGTTTCCTTTGGAATTCCACATATATATATCGAGCATTCCACAAAGGTGGGTTGTAAATTTCATCCAACCTCTCACCCCATGGATACTTACTATCATTTATTTCCACAACAAGAGTATGTTTCCTACCTCAAGCTGATCATAACATCAAGTCAACATAGCATAATATGAAATTATAATTTTTCATAAATGCATCCATGCATTCTCTCTTTGTCGGTAACCAATGTGCCAATATTCATGGCCACCCAATTCCTCTCTTTACCATTTTCACAACTCTGTTGGAATATTGGAAGGTCTTGATTCCATAAGGGGCAGTCAAATACCTGCCCTTTTTCATACAACATGCATCTCCTCAATGAATTTAACCAATGTGCTTCTTATGAGAGCTTCTATTCATGATTAATCATTGCGTTCATGACATATTTGTGCATGAATTTCATGCAAGGACTTTAACCATCCTTGACTGCCAAAGGTTCCTTCCTCTATCATTCAAGTTCTCTTTTCCTGAATCACACCCTTCTTGGGTGTCAATGACATGTGTACAGTAAATCATAATCATAAATATATCATTAATACATAAAATAGTTCAAAAGGGATTCTTATCCAATCCCTTTTCAAATCTCATGCCATGTGCGCATGAAAAATTTATACATTTTCTGGCTTCCAACAACCCTTCTGATGTCACCTCATCAGTGGTGCTTCATGGGGACTCTTAAGGTCCCTTCATCAATATTTAATTAACAACCCTCTTGTATTTATCCTCTACCCAAGGTTGCCCACCATTGGAAATTGTCTTCCCCAACAACTCCAATCTTTCCTACATTTAACAATTATAACCATAATTATATCAATTGTCATGTTAAATTGAAATATAAGTGTCAAGGCACTTTTTAAAATCAAGATGCATTTTTCAGATATGTCCTAGCATATCTATTTGCACTCTACTACATTATTCCTCAATGTGTTCACTAGTGAAATCATAAAAATATTTCAATTATTTTGGTATCCTACAACCATCAACATTCATGCCTAAAGCATTTACACATAACGACATTTCAATTTTCTCATCCTAGAGAAATACAAAAAATTAACAAGAGAGGAGTCAAGGGATTCTCCCTTCCTCAAACTCCTTCACATAGTCTGGGATTCTCATCAGAGTTGATCTTGGATAATCAACACACACAAAGGTAAATCAAATATCTCATTGATGAGTGCCAACCAAGCCAAGATGATTAGTTCCAGTAAAAAATATATTATACTTTTCTTAAGAGAAAATAAGTTCAATGATGACTCGAGGAAGAGGAAGAGGCAAAGGAGGTGAAGTCAGATGTTATTCCATAGCTGAGCAGAGCACCCAGGAGTGGTATTTTGAGAGCATAAAAGAGGAGGAAATATTTTTTAGCAGCCATACAGGTCACAATATTAAAGGAAACTCCACATAGAGTGCCTCTTTCTTTGTACTTGCATTTGAAGAAAAGAGAGCAGAGCGACCTCACCTTTTAGCTGAGTTTTCTCTTGTATTGGGTTTTCGAGGTTACCTCTATTGGTATTTAGTTTTTTCTATATGATTTTTTTTTTCAATTTATTTGCCTTTGCATTGCTCGAGATTCCATTTCACTCCTCTCCCAGTCCTTCCTCTAGTCTTCCCATTATTCAAAATACAACGAAAGGCTTTCCTCTACCTCATCATTATGCCTTTCACAATGTCGAATTCCTTAGCATAACTCATAGGTCTCACAACCAACATGATGATTTGAATGTCTATGTGGGAGTGTTGTGATCTCGTTATAACCTACACAGATAATTTCCACACTAAAGTGACTCTTATTCCCTGCAAGCAACCCTAATTTTGCACCAGTTTCATCCTTATATATCCAAACAAAGCATGGTCTCAATGCAAAGGAAATAGTCAAACTATTCCCAAGGCATATAGAAGAAGACTCCATTCAATCCCCAGATATGGAAAATAAACCCACATGAGGGATGTTATCCCATCCTCTCTTGGTTTATTATCTTTGCCTCTAAAATCTTAAAAGACATGGGATATGAGGAAAGCGCCTAAAATGACATAGTACTTATTGATGGAAGATAACGCTACTTGTTCAATTTGATTTGATGACCAAACTTAAGGTTCAAGGATGAATTGAAATTCATAGAATATGGTGAAATATTAAACAACCCCCCTCCCCCCCCGACAATTTATTCGAAGAATTCCCATAGGAAAATGAGTCCTTTATTTGCATGCTTGTCAACCTTAGAATTAAAATGCCTCAAAACTTGAAAAAATCCGCATTGATCAAAACTCCTTTCCATCCCTTTTTCTCTGGATACTATCCTCTTTAACAAGGTTTCTTGAGGAGTTGGATTGAGGTGCATATGCCTTATTATCATCATTGAGTCCCCAATCACCAATAGATGTCTAATTCTATTCTAATGCAAGTGAAATAACTCTTAAAGTAGTGATAATTCCTCTGCTTGATTACTTGTGGTCTCACCTAATCTCTAGGCATTTGTTGTTTTTAAATTTCCTTTGAGATCAAGAATGTTCCTCCTTGTGCCCATTCCCCCTCCCCCTCCATTGAGAAAAGGACATCAACTGTAAAGTTTGGAAACATTTAAGGTATTTCTAATTTCTTTATTTAAATTTTTAGATTTTATTGGATTAAAATATTGTAGGAATTAATAAAAATATTTGAAAAATATTTGAAAAATAATTTTTTTTTTCATAAGGAAATAGAGAAGGAATTTGCATACCTGATATTTCCCATATTGTTTTATTTGTTATCCTTTCAGTGTCCTCTTCAAATGATTTGACTTCCTCCATATGCCTTCTTCAAGAACCCCCTTCACAAGTTTCTCTCCAAAACAATTTTAAATCTACTCATATAAAGACTTTATATTAATGGAGTTTTTTAGCAATTTTATTTTATGTTATTTTGTCAAATTGTTATGTTTTATATTGAAATGGCAATAAAATGACAATCAACATATAATTTAATGATGTGAATAAATGCAAATTTAAATCCTTTTTACAAAGATTTTATAATATAAAATATTTTTTATAGAAAATTTTCATGTATATATATAACAATGATTTTGTCTTAAACATTATCAATATTGCTATAATCTAAAAATGCATCATTAATATGTCTAACACATAAATGAAACATTCTTAATGAAAAACTGAAAAATTGGGACACATTCAATATCTTTATTTAAAACTACGCCCACTTCAAACTAATGACAACTCAAGTTCATTTCACCTCTTTAAATAATAAATAGTTACATTTATTGTATTTTTTTGTTGATTTATATGAGAGCATGTGTTTATGCACAATATTACATAGCTATGTTTTAAGAATTCCTCATCTAGTTATGAGTGTTTTTTAATTTCATTAAGTTTTCCATTTTTCTTGTAATACATGTATCGTTTTTATTTGTTAGATATACTATTGATTACTTTAGTATATGTTTGCCAACACATGATCAAATTCATCAACATTATCCCTCAAAATCTTATAACGTCTCCCATTCCTTTTGCAATAAATTTCACTTTTGTTTTTGTTACAATGGTTTATTTTAATATTAATTAATTATAGATACATATACTTAAGTTTGATATCTTTTATCTTGAATTTGGTAAGATTTTAATGAAAGATCAAATTTAAATTTGTTAAATATTTCAATCATTTATTAATAAACATTACAAACTTATATGTAGAAAAAAAAATATCACAAATAATTAATAATTCCTAGAGCGAGGTGATCAAGCTACCGAGATCTTCGTTACCAACCATTTCCATCAATGGTTACTTAAGCATCTCTCAAACTTATATGTAAAAAAAAAATATCAAATAATTAATAAATGAATTTAGAAAACCAACCAATTTATTCATGATTATATACTAACTCTATTTTATCACACTTTACACTTTATTAGTGTAGTAGATTGTTCAAAACACAATGCATTAAAAATAAACCTCAATGTAAATGATAGATTGTGGGATATGACTCTCTCATTATTAGTCCCCGCCATAGGCATAGAGGGACTATAGTGATCGATAATTCGTTGACTACATATTACTTTGTCCTTTGACCACAAATATTTGTATAATATGTATTGTTGGAGCTAGGGAACTAAAAACATATATTTTTATATAATAAAAAGTACCATATATATACTGATCTCATTGGATAAGAGATTGGAGGTCTTATTGCCCGCTTCGCTATTCCCAATGTTTTATATGGTAACATATCCAAACTTTTTTATCGTATACAGTCTTTTTGAATCATATATTTTCCCTATGTATTGCTTGATGGTGGATTAATGCTAGCATTAGTTCGAATGTTTGTCTTAATATTTTCTGCTAGGTGAATATATTCGTAAGTTTTTATTTGTACTAATCACATTGAAATGTTTAGATATCCAAGCTTTGTAGTGATCAAGAATTCCAAAGTTTATAACATCCTTGTCGCATGTATTTGTATTGAAATGTATTGACACTTTTTTTGAGGTGCTTGAATAGGCCTAACAACTTAAATGTTTACATGACGCGAGGTCCTCCAACAGGCCTAATAACTTAAATGTTTGCATACCGTGAGGTCCTTACACAGCCTGACAACCTTAAATGTTTATCTAAATACGTTTCTCAGAGTACATTTTTCCTCAAAAATTTCCATACAATGTTGCAGCGATTTTCCACAATATTGTTGTCCACCGCCAGTTGAATAGGCATTCTATGTTTCATCCTTCTTCTAACTTTGCAATGCAATTTCGTCATCGTTGAAGCTACATACATTGTTTATTGGTTCGGTGAGTGCTTCTTCTTCGCCGGTTCATCAGTTGCTGCTTGTTGATGTTTGGTTCACAATTCGACCCACACTTCCGTCTTTCATCGTTTCAGAGTAAGTTTCCATGCCATAGTTTCATTTTATGTTCCTTGTTTGCTGTTCAGTGTTTGCAGTTTGGAAGTAAGAATGTTTGCTTATTTCTACTGGAATTATCTTCGTATGTTTCCGGTTCCTTCTGTGCTTCAGCTGCAATTTCGTAATTGTTGGAGATACATATGTTGTTTACTGGTTTGGTGGTTGTTGCTTGTTCGCTGGTTCGTGGGTTGCTAGTTCTATTTATTTGGCTCGGGTTTACGCTTTGGGGCCGTGGGGCTGCAGTTGGGCCTGTCTGTGCTTTCTCGCTGGTTTGGTGCTTGCTGTTTTCTTTTGTTTGATTCGCTTTGCAGGGTTGCAGTCTTGCGCTGGTAGTTGGAGCTATTTTATTTTTTTTGGATTGTTATTGTTTTTTGGCCGCTTTACGGTGTTCAGCCCCTGCACCCACGAGTCAACATGAAGTTGTGTTATTTTCCCTGTTTGGCGAGGTCGATATCTGTTCTTCTATGAGATTTTGCTGGTGCTTTAGTGCTGGCATGAAAGAAAACAATGTCATGGGAAATACTTCGACAAGTACATGTGCAATTGCAATATCCACAGTTTTTTTGTTAAAAAAAGCATATGCAGGTTGCGTTTATAAACCATGTATGGTCAAATGTGCCCATATGACAATACATTCTCTTTGTCCTTTACACAGATTGGTGTGCCCACGATACAATCTGTCTTGTACTTGAGATATGATATGTACAACAAAAATTCTGTAAAATTATATTTCCATGTTTGGAAGCATATCTGGTTAGTTTGCCATAGAAAACCAAAGTATTGTATCGTGGGCACAACAGTCTATGTAGAGGATAAAGAACATGTATTTCCATCAGTGGAAGCATATCTAGATACTTTTCCACGGAAAACCATAAATCGTTTAGCTACGGCCATGCAATTTCGTAATATTTTGTGGCTTGTAATATATTTTGGGCAGGGAAAAAGAAATTACACATTCACAATTATGGATGGAGAAACTCAAAGGTTCATGTTTCCGCCTATAATTTAGATTGTCCGTTGAGTCTCTTTTACTGTATGTACATATTACTTGTTGTCCGATGCATATCGACTTCCATTCATGTTCATTGTATTTTGTGCGTTCCCACATTTAAACAAACATAATAGCTAGAGAAAACGACGGAGTCTTGACTGCATCGCTTGAAGAGGATATAGAAAGGTGCATGCTTGTATTGTTATTTCATATTGCGTTGTTTTGTATTTCATTTATTATATGTATATGTGTTCACCTAGTTTATTGTATCTTCATTACTTGCATTCCTGCATACTAACCTACTTCATGTCCGTTGTGTTTTCATTGCATTGCTACATTTAAACAAACATAATGGTTGGAGAGGACGATGAACTCTTTGGTGGGAATGTAGTTGAGGAATTACAGAAGTGGATACTTGTGCTCTTATTTCATATTCTAGTGTTCATTTTTTCATTTACCGTCTGTATATTTGTTGTGCTTGTTCTGCTGCTTTGCACCTTTTTTTATTTTTATTTTTTCCCCTTCTTTTCTTCCTTCAAATATAATATATTCTGCGTATTCTGCTTGCTGTTACATTGGAATAATTAGACATGTTTCTCTTTATTTTACATGTCTGTGTTCATACTAACTTTCCTTCATGTACATTGCATATTCGACATTGGTACCTTCGAAGAAATAGGTTGGTTGGATAGGAAGATGAATTGTTCTGTGCAACATCAAAGGGTTCTGTGGTACAATCTTCTAAAAGCTATATCAACTGTGCTGGTAAATTAAATATACAAATCGGGTGGGGGCATATAATATTAGACTTGAAAATGATGGCTTGGCAGCAGTGGCCCTTTCTGCCCTCCCTATTTCTACTTTTTCCATTTTCTATTATCCCTTTTGTTTTCTAATTGATTTGCTTAGTGGTCTTTCCGAAAATGCCTTGGTGCGCTGGTTGGCGGACTAACGGTTTCACATCTATGGTCATGCTTCCATCTTATTCCATACTTACCCACTTTGTCGATTGCGGGTGCCGGGTTCAAGATTTCTCCCCTGGCTTCTGGGGGTACGCAATATACAGATTGGTCATGGTGCCCCGCCCTCACGCCCCGTTTACTGTTACACATTTTTCCAGTTAAAAAAATCAGATGCATACAATTTTACGCTTATTTAGTCCTTCTGATGGACAATATACAATGCATATGCTTGTTTAGTCCCCATGTTCATATGCACATGCTTGCATCAGAAAAAGTTGGACTAGTGACATGGCCATGAGAAGTCAGTCATCCTAGACATCAGGAGACTGACAAGGCCAAAGGTAAAGATGCATACACTTTGCTCTTAGTATGTTTACCAGAAAAATATCCTCGGCTATTTATTCATCTATGGCATGGTGAATATGATGATGTCATTTGCAATGCATGGTTTGCAGTTCACAAGAAGTATCAACAAGTACAAGCGAGACGCCGAACATAACGCATGTTCAACAGACTAAGAGGTGTGGTTGCAAAACTCTGGCTCCATAGTTCATCAAAGCTATGCGTGTACTTGTAGATTTATGCCAGTGAGAGAAGAATACAAAAAAAAAATGCACACTACCATTCACTTTAGTTTTCCTGTTAAAAAATTGTCACCAGGTATAGAGTTGTAACATCCAAAGTACTATCAATAGAGGGCTTGAACAACCGCCGAACTGGACAAGTGTTCGTCGGGGACATAATGGTCGTCTATAACACCTACTTGGACAAGGAAAACAAAACTAGATCCATTATGTGTGCTGACATGACAGATAAGGAGGCCATGATGACAGTGACACTGAGTATTCCTACACAGTTTGTCCAGAAACATGCATAAAATATATTCCCAGGTAATGAGATATCCATTACAAATTTTAATATATTGCCAAAAACAGTATATGACCGTGGTGATTGTGATCGGATTATTTCACTCAACGAAACAAGTATTGTGGAAAAAATTCCCACTGTTTTTTCAGAATATCTTTTCATCCCGGACGTGACTATTAGCTAGCTTGCACATAGTAGTGATATTTACCCAATTGGAACCATTGGCGCAACTGTCACACTGGTGAGAAAACTTGGCTCACAACACATTCTCTATATAAAGGATGGAGAGTCGGACAATGACAAGGCAATGGTATTGCTTTCCATATCCAATTTTGTCCTTTACTTTCGCATGTGCATGTATCTCGGGTAAGTTACACAAATATTGCACTATTCCATGTTGCAGCTACAATTGTTCGATACCTATTCAAATTTGTTTTCGTCAATGGAGCAACAATTGCATAGAGGGCAGATTCCACTTATGATCTTCAAAAATATAACAAAGAAAAGGGATGTTAGAGAAAGGATCTTTTAGACAACCCACACAACGTTTGTAACAGAGTTGCGAGGAGATATAGTACAAAATCTGAAGAAACTAGCTAGCTCTACAACTATTGTGCATATACTTCCACAAAATCATCCTCACTTTGCTTATACAAATAGACTTCACCAAATTTCTACAGCTTCTTTTGTTTTATTTTATTTTTTTT